>CAIGRN010100882.1:0-11519 GCA_903798345.1 Fraxinus anomala
TTATCAAGAGAGGAATTCTATTGTAAAATCACTTTGATACATTGTGGATCGTGTTGAAGTCCCTTAAAGATCAACATTGTATAAAGATCGGTGCTCCTTATTGTAAGTCACCGTGTGGGTCATATTGAGGTCCCGTAAAATTCAATAGTGTGGGTCGGTTGAGGTCCCGTAAAACTCAATATTGTATAAGGATCGGTGCTCCTTGTTTGTAAGTCATCGGAAGCGTTGTAAAGAATTGGATTGCACCATAAGTCAATCACGATAGCAAAAAAGGTCTTGCTCGTGACGGAGAGCTTGGTAATAGGGGACGTAGATCAAGTTTGGGATCGAACCTCCATAAATATATCATTTGCATCATCTCTCCCTTTTACTTATCTCTTTCATATTTGCACTTATTATTTGATTGATCTACTTGCTTAAACTTGTTTACGATTATTAATTTATCTACATGTTTTTAATTTACGTTAATTTAGTTCATTATTCGAAAAAGTTTTAAAAATCAATTCAACCCCCTCCCCCCCTCTTGGTTAGTTATTCTTGGGCTCACAACATATTCTAAAGCTTGTCTTGAGATTTGTTTATAGTCACTGCAAATCATAGACATATTGGAAATTGTGTTCTTTTAAATGAAAATACTATTTTATCAGATTCAAGTGGTATAAAAGGAATACGGGGTAAAAAAAAACTTTCTTGCCACTATATCCTTCAGTAGCAATTTTCACACAAATGATATTTCTTTCGAAGTGTTTACATAGTAATTTTGTTCCATTACACAATCTTTCCGTGGGATTAATATTTCGAAGTAATATAATAGGACAGTAAATCTTGTGCACTAATTGATGTGGTGGTATACCATTTGGCGTCAATGAATTGAAGAAGTCTTCTTGCATGGATTCATCTGTTGTATCTAACATTTCGTCGAAACTATAATAAGTATAAGCATCTCCTGGGAAACGATCTATGAGAATACTGTTGATGTTGTCAACATGTTCATTTTTTGGAGTTAAAATAACTCGATTAATCATAAGATGAAGGTTTTTTGAATAGTCATCTAGATTAGGAAATACAATATCTATTAATTTATGTAACGAAATATTTTCTTCCTTATAAGGTAGAGTGATGGAAGACGAAAGCTCAACCATACCACACGAATGTTCATTTTCTGTTCCATTTCCAATCCGAAGTAAATATTCACAGAAAGAAGGATCCAAGAGAGCTCGCATATTTTGAACTAATTTTATTTTCGTAAAATGGGGTCACAGATAAGAATTAACTAAACTCGATACAATTATATCTTCTTTACTTCCTCTTTGGATGACATGCAAGATTTGTCGAAAATTCCCACCTAAAACTATTACTTTTCCACCAAATGGTAAGTCGGTGTTAGTTATATCCCTTAACATTTTATCTAAAGCTTCTACAGCCTGACAATTTATCATTGGAGCTTTATCCCATATAATTAGTCTTGTCATTCTAAACAAGTCAGCTAAAGCAGATTGTTTACTCACTATACAAACACTATCACTATGAATATGAAGTGGAATCTTAAACCTAGAATGTGTTGTTCGACCACTAGGCAATAAGTCATCAACTACTCCTGATGATGCAGTTGCTAAAGTAATTAAACCTCCTGATCTAACAGCTGCAAGTAATGCCCGATATAAAAAAGTTTTCTCCATTTCACCTGGACCATCAATAAAATGCATATCACCAACATTACCAAAAATTTTACTTAGAATAGCATCATAAGCAGTTCTTTGCTCTTGGTTAAGACTATCGGCACATGAAACATCAGTCTTAGATATTTCTTCACTGACCAGTCTTTCTAACATTTCATCTTGTTGGATACTAACATCATAAAAAGCCAATCCATAGTCATTCAAACACTTGCCAAGCGGTTCTAAAAATGAATCTATAGACTTTAACGTATTCACCTCTGCATTACTGATACTCATGCATTTTCGTAAAAAATCTTCAAACATAAATTCTTTAAACTTGTTCTAGACTTTTTTTAGATCATCAGGAGAACAAAATGCTAAAAAGGTTGCAAACAAGCAGCGTAAAGAAAAAGGCATTTGATAATTACAAGCTTCTCGTAAACATAACTCACAATTTTTATTTCCTTTGAGTAAACCCCGTAATAATGCAGCTTCACGAAAAGTTTCTACTGAAATACCATTTACAAATTTAAGGTTTTCAAAAGATATCGGTCCTCTAACATGATTTAATAATATTAGCTAGTAATATCTTTCTCCCTCTCTAGGATTTGCTGCTACAATTCTTCCCATCACAGCAGGTTTCTTTTTTTTCCTATTAGTCCAACACTTGCCTTGCGCATCCCACACAAAAAATTCAGGGAATTCTTTGTATAATAACTTTCTTGCTTCTTCATTAGTAATATTCACTGTAAAAAATTCGGTAAGCATGATTTTTTGGAAGAAGTCGTGTGCAATAACTTTTCTAAGATTATCACTATCTTTATATGTAACCAATTGCTTATTTTCTAGATGTAACTGCAATGAAATAACAACTGGACTCATTTCATACATAGTGAATCCTTAAATCCTCCACATTGCTTCTGGTGGAAAAATCCATCTACCAGCCTGAAATCTCTCTATTTCATCCACATTGTCAAGTTTATTCTCATTAGATAAAGGGAAATTCACTCTATCATATCCTTTGTAAACATATTTATACAAGTATTTAACAACTTTTATTGTTGAACAGATTTCTACGTTCATATGACAGTCATATTTAGCCAATAAATAATGATTATAAGGTACAACTCATCTATTATCAAGAAAATGTTTTCTAACTTTAACTTTCTTACCATCATCTTGCCTTTTGTATTTTGGATAAGAACTTTCATCAAAAGAGGTATGTGAAACATAGCTATGTGGATAACGGCTGTTACATTTTCCACTATTTTTCATACACACATTATTCGGATTTAAAACACCACAAGGATCATGCATCATGTGCTTGACAACAATAGAGTGTAAATAAGGATACTTTGCACTATCAGAAATTTCAGCACTTATAATTTTATCTACCATTTCAGGAGAAAATATTTTTGAGCTTGATTTCAATATAATTAAGAAATGAACGTATGGTAAACCTCTTTTTTGGAATTCAATAACATATATATATNAAACCTCTTTTTTGGAATTCAATAACATATATATATATATATATATATATGTATGTATGTATGTATGTATACATACATATATGCAACAACTGGTCCAAATAGACATTCTTTAAATAAATCATTTTTCAACTCTTCTAATTTTGATCTAAAGATGTGAGAGACCAAATCAGGTATATTCTGAACTTCATCACAAAATTTTAACTTTCACTTAATTTCAAGCCAATTGGAATTGCATGTAATTGTTAAAAAGATGTCAGGTTTCCCAAATTTTTGAACTAATACCATTGCATCCATGTATCTTCTATTCAAATCTCTCGGACCATCGATGAAGGACAATGGAAAAACGATCATTCGACCAATATTCGAATTGTTAGTTTCACCATTTTGTACACTATCAACAATTCCTTGGTAAAACTCGCTACGTATCTGCATTTGATTATTACGGAAGTAATCTAATTTAGAAGATTCAACTTTAACATACATGTCAACTATATATTGTTGTAAAAGACGGCAAGTATGTAGCAATCTGGAATTATCTAATGACCTTACCTGTAGTTTATAACAATAGTATTCACAGCAAGACACTTGTAATTGTTTTCGTTTTTTGTGTAAAACTAAAAATATAAGAAAACAAATAAAAGTTAATAATAAAAAAACTAAATGAAGAAATTAAAATGAAGAAATAATTTATTTTTCAAACCTGTAATTTCTTTCTTCAATATTTCTTCAGGAGAATTAGTATAATAGGCATTAAGCATAACATCAATAGAAGAAACATCATAATTTCTATCATGCTTATTAACTCTTTCAATACCCTGATGCCATCTGCTCTCTCCAATAGGGAACAACAAAGGGTATTGGAGAGGATCATAACATCCAAAATAATAGTTTACTCTATGCTTGCTACCAGAATGTGTATAAATACATATATCACGAACCCCAAAATTAGACTTTTGATCATTCATCCAAATCGCAGCAACTTGCGATACAGTCGGAGTATTATAAACTCTTTGATCCATACCTAAACTACATGCAATTTTTATCTCATGGCTTTCCAAATCAGTAACATCAGCTAAACTCCGAAAAAAAATTACATACGGATTTATGTGTAAGATGCGAACTAATCTTTCAACAATTGATTGAGAAAACCTATCCGATATTTTAAGTGATTCTGTATTTCATTTTCGGTATCGTAAAAGTAAAGCTATAAATAAGAAGGACTAGAATCTATGGGAAGAAGTTCATATAGGTAATGATATATCTGTCCTTGAATTCTAAACGTATATATCCCTGTATTCTTTTGGCATAAGCCTTTATCGTATTTTACCCAAATGAAGTAAAAGAAAAATTACAATTGTAACTACGAATATAGGTTCTAAAGTCAACTGATTCGTCTGATTTAGATGTAAATAAAAGATGCAATTCTAGAGGTACATCATTGATTTTTTAGTTTAACACTCACATCACAACAGTAGAAACATTTACTTTCTTTATGAAATTTTTTCGCTCCACAGAAATCACAAATTGTTGGCATAGGTAATAAGTAACATTTGGTTGGAATGTACTATAAAATATTGGAAGTACATTCTAACATCTGGAAGTCTAGCAAATCAATATAACCTAGTTAAAGAAATAAACAAGCTATAAACTTAAGCAGAATACAAAAATGGAGTATACTAAAGTGAAGGGATAACTAACATGTTTGTTCAACATCATCAACACTTCCAGACGACACACCACCTAAAACATGCAAAATATAATTTAGATAAAAAAAATTGAAATATATCTCGCATGAAGTAAGAAAAAAAACCTGATGCAACAACTAATATAACTAAATGGATGTACAAGTCACCTATTTGTTGAACATCATCAACACTTCTAGCCAACACATCACCTAAAACATACAACAATATGATTTAGATAAGGAAAATTAAGATAACTAAGTAATATAATTAATTACTACAAACACATGCAACAAAAGAAAAAACTCACAACTCAGATGTGAAATACCCTCTCCTACTGTTTTTTTCTTCCGGAATCTTTTCTTCTGGAATCTGGATAATATGTACCTGTATGCACTCTTTTATGAAGACACAATTGTTGTCGACGCACTCTACGCAATTCCTGTTGTTGAGCATATAATTCTCTAGTTGTGCATTCGAAGATTCCTTTGACTCGGCATATAATTCTCTACGTAGTGCATTGGAAGATTTAGTTGGACGGTGGTTCTTTTCTACCTCACAGCTCCCAGCATCCATAATACAAATAACTAAATAAAATGTAAGAAGGACATAACTGTTAGAATCACCTTTTTTTTTTTAATAACAGGCATGGCAATTCTCAGTGTGCACACACTCAAACATGCACACGGTGTCATATGGAGACATAGTGTCTCCATGGCTTGGTACACGCACGGTGTCTCCATAACTTAATCCTTGTCTCCGTGTGACAAGTAGTGTGTCTCCGTGTGCACATGGAGACACGGATACCACAGACTCCGGTGTCTCCGTGAACACACGGATTGTGCCTCCGTGTGCGCACGGAGACACGGACTGTCCTTGTGCGCACTGGAGACACAGATCGTGTCTCCCATGCATGGAGACAGACAGTGTCTCTGCACGGAGACACCGACCGTGTCTCCAATGCGCACGGAAACACAATCTTGCCTCCCTCCCGTGTCTCCGTCTTCCTTATTTTTTTTATCCTTCCACGGCAAACAACCTCCATAACAAATTTTTTCTGAAAATTGAAATAACAGAAGCATTCACGTAATATAAAAAACGACAACCAATACCAGCAAGAATTCCTTTAGAAAATGGAAACTGAAAATGAAAATTATGCACAACCACCTCTAGCCGAGCTTCAACCCAACCGGGAAATGAAAATTATGCAGAAGCACGAATTCACGGAAATGGAAACTATGCAACACTTGTTTGCCTTTAGCCGAAGTTCAATAGAACACGCATTCACGGAAATGGAAATTATGCAATGCCCATTTTACTCGTGTGAAAATGGGGAAAGGGAAAAGACGGGCGAAAAATGGATAAAAAAATTGATAGCTTAGTCTTGCAGTTGTGTGTGAAGAAGAAAGTAGGTCGAAAATGGGAATTATGCAGACTATAGTTTGCCTTTAGCCGAACTTCAATCTACCACGAATTCAAATTATGCAACCCACATTTTACAGCGTGAAAATGGGAAAAGGGAAAAGAAGCTTACTTGTTGCAATGAAGAAGAAAGCAGGTAACTAGAAAAAAATAAAATAAATAAACTTGGAATTAAGACAATAGGAAGTGACGACACAGGGCAGCTAAGATTTACAGGTTGTTTGGGAGAGATTTTAATCCGATTAAAATCTCTTCCAAATAAGCTGTTAGCCTCTTTTATATAGTAGTGATTTTTTGGACGTTGACAAATAGTCAAATGACTATTTTATCTGGGCCATTGTGGCTTCTTCGTAAATAATCTCAGAAGAGAGGGTATGAAGATATTACAAAAAGTATAAAACGTCGCCGTTTACACAAAAGCAACGTTTAAACCCCAACGGCTAGTTCCAACTGACCGTTCTAGGACACCATAATTCAAACTCTTACACCAAAGCCTCTCTCCATCACACAGAGGAAAAGAAAACCCTCCATTTCAACTATAAAATCACAGAAATAAAAATCACCAAAGAAAAGCAGAATATTAAAAACCATTCTTCAATACAGATCTCGATTCAGAGTGGAAAAGGAATAGCAGAAAATAATTGCGTTAAAGAAAATGGTGTACACATATACACCCACATACTACACATCACTGCACGACTCCATAACCTCTTTGTGCAAGAGCGTCCTTCCATTTTCCTTTAAGAAAAGGCGGCTTCCGGCAATCGCTGCAGCGGAGCAGCAGCTCTCGAAGCAGCAGTCCGATAATCTGAAATGGCAGCAAGATTCATTCCACCAAATACTTAATCTAATGGGTCTTTGTAAAGAGGGCATTCTGTCTGAAACTGAGGTCTCTGCATTCAGAACACATCTTCTGGAGACTCTAATAGCTTCGCCTATAGATCACGAGCCAACCGTCATTTTAAGGGACAAGCTGATCTTTTTGCAGGTAAGTATTGGTATTGACTTGAGTTATGAGTGAAGTTGCTGAGTTAATCCTTTATCCCCCACCCCACCCACCCCACTTTTCTGCGTTTTTACATGGAATCTGATTTTTCTTTTCGTTTTTTGCTTCCCGTTTGGCCTCATAAAGTAATTTCTCAAGAAAAATTAAGTGGGCTTTTCAACTAAGCTGTCAAATATTCAATGGTGCTATGGATGTATATATACTGTGTGGCTGGATATATGGCATGAACTGATTTTAATTCATCTATTAAGTTCCTTTTGTGGTTGAAGCTCCCAAATTTCTTGTAGGAGTTGTTCTATGCCAAATGCATTTCAGAGGATGAGTATCATGCATCGAAAAGACCATTGTTACAGAGGTTAGCAATTCAAGGAGCGGAGATTGAGGCACGAGACTTCATAGTGGGGACACAGAAAGAGGCTTCAAATGAAGAGTGGTCAGTTATTGATTTGAAGGATGAGAAATGCTTGGTTAATCAAGAGTACTTAATGTCAAAGAATAAATTGAAACCGGGTTCAACGGTAAAGCAAATTAAAGGAGTTGCATCTGCATTTGGCTTTGTATCACCCATTAAAAATTGCAAGTTGAAGGAAGGAAAGGATGATAAAAATTTGAGGCCAGTGCCATTTGGTCAAAACGTAAGCACCACAAGCTTTATAAGGAATGAAGTTGGTCTTTCTACTGAAAATCCTTTCTGGAATAGTTGTTTGAATGAAAAAGAGAGTGAAACAAAGTCCATTCTCATGGCAGAGAGCTTGCCAGCAGATTCTGTAAAGATTGACAAGCGAAGTAGTGGCGACAAACCCAAAAAAAAACCTTTTAAAACCCTGTTTCAGAGAGAGGGACGGGGGAATGGTGATCATAGTCCAGAACACGATGAAAAAGAAAAGAAAAAACCTTTTAAAACCCTGTTTCAGAGAGAGGGACGGGGGAATGGTGATCATAGTCCAGAACACGATGAAAAAGAAAAGATGAAATCGGGAAAGAGGCAATGGGGATTTGATGGATTCAAGAAATGGAAGAAAAATGATTCCGAGGATGAAACAGTTCCATTGTCTCACAGTGAAAAATCGGATGGTGAAAGTTACACTGGCAGGCTCATCATGAACCCAGCTGCGGAGGGACCAGACACCAAGCAAATCAAGAGGAAATTGCACCCTGATGGTGCACCTACAGATTTCTTTGTTGATAAGGTATAACATCTCACATCCTGAAATATGGATTGTTGAATTTTGTTACCACTATTTTCTTGACTAGATTATGCTTCTTTTCTGCATTATCTTCATGAAAATTGTAGGTTTTAGGAGAGAACATAAAGAAGGAGCTGTCTCGAATCCAAACAGAACTTGGTGCCAAAAATCCAAATTTTCATTTGTCGTAAGTATTTCTTTTCTTTTCTTTTCAGCTATCTTTTCGAATCTTGATTGAAATGTTTCCCAGCTAATTAATTTGCATTTGTATATAGTGGCCCTGTTATTACATAGACTAACTATTTACTTGATATGACTCGCCAGAGATGATCAACTTGAAGCAATCTCAACAAGGCTTCCCGTTGATAAGGCTGACCTGAAAAGGTTCTTCCCCAAGTAAGGCCCCTTGCACTTTTTTCTTCATTTATTGATTCAAATACTTGATGTTTGATCCGATGAACTAGGTGAATTGGAATGAAATAATCGTTCTGTTTTAAGCTGTTGCCGAACACTCTGTACCCGTGCTAACATCTTTTTTGGTTATTTCAGATCATGGTGTGATCGATATGGTGATATCGTGTTAGATGTTGTCAGAAAAGAATTCAAGGAGCATGTTGGAGAGATGGGAAATTCCCGAGTAGTAGCCAAGGAGAAGCAAAACTCGAAAAGATGGACCACATTTGATGATGACAATGAAAATTGTCATCCAAATCTCTTTGCTCCTCAAGAGCAAGCAACTTTCTCATCTTCAAAGATGGATTGTGCATCTATTAAGTATAACCCTTTCTTCGATGTTTAGGATAGTCATAAAAAACAAGCTGAGACCTGAATCTTCCTTTTAGGGTCCGAATTCTTCTCAAGCGCGAAGGCATGGTTCTTCTATGCCTCAAATTATTAATATCTGGAGTCTCTGCTGGATTGCTGGAACAATTTGTTTTCCCTGTTCAATTCAAATTGTTTTTTATAGCCATTCTCCCATAATATTTATTGCATGTAAAGAAGTATTGTGCAAATGTAAAACGATTCAAAGCTACATCGTCGTATCTACACAGCTATATACAAAATATGAAGGTATTAAAGAAAAAGGGATTTAGGAGTTCGAAACACAGCCCTCCATGGAACCGTCATGAACTTCTGCCCGGCAACTACAATCATCATGCTAACCACCAAAAAAGAGAGACGAAAACCAATAAACAAAAACAGAGAACTGCTCGTTATCTCAAAAGAACTCATTCCTCTCAAAAAAATAACCGAATTGATCAACAGCAGCTAAGGAAACTGAATCACAAAAACCAGATCTGCATACAGTTAGTACTTAATAAAACGGCCTTGAAGTAAAGTGATATATTTGACAACGTCACAACATAGTTATCTGTCAACCGAACCAGCACTCCTATCAGACTCGTTAAAGAAGAAAACAAAGGCAAGAACGAATGGACACAAAATGATAGTACGTGTAATGTATTTGTATTTATGTATGCATGGAAGGATGGATGTCTTTTTGACGAAGTATGTTACTTCATCATAAGTAAAGACGAGAATAGCTCAGTGGAGAAGTAGAATTGATGAAAGCTGATACGGTGAAGTTTGAAGTCAATAATATAATAGACTATATATATCATGAAACTACAGTGAACCAGGCATTAGCTTGTTGAATAATACTCCGAGTTTGAGCAAGACCCTTGACCAACAGGTGATCTCTTACATCTCAAGAGATCCCTCAAATAAATAATGATGGGTTATCTAAAATGTTACCTCAGAATTTGAATGCCATCGTTCATTAACGCCTCGAGTCCTACTCCAATAAGATCTAAAATCTCCTCCAACCCCATCATTAAAAAAATCACCACTAATATCAAGAAGACATTTGTCATGAGACATCAAATGATTAGAATCATCAGACGAAAGAGCAATGGCTCTGGAATCTGTAAGCCTTCTAGAGCTACGTCTTGAGAAAGCATCCCAAAACAGTCTTTTATCACTCCTTGCTTCGCTACTGTTGATCTTAGAATAACTGCTAAATAAAATATTGGGGGAGACACGCCACAAACGTCCAAGATTAACTTAACTAGAGAAGTTCTCCACCATAGTTTTGTCTTGCTCCTCTTGCATGTCCTAAGATGAAAACGATATGACACAAGCTAGATGGTTCAATTTAGCAATAAAATTATTCGAATCAACTCAAACCTCAAAAATCTTCCTCACACTGCATGGGAAACTTGTAAGAAAACCAAAACTTACCAATTTTTCAGATTTTTTCTTTATACTTGGAATAGCTGTACCTGCAATTTGAAAAGCACAATTAAAATCTGTAAGATCGGTAACAAATTAGGTGCTTCTTATAATAGACGAAAAGGGCTTTTCCAATGCTAAACTGTTCAGATTTTTTGAAATCCAACCAAATATAGTAGTCACATTTAGTTTCAACTGTTAAAGTCTTTCCTCAACCTGCGCTGTCTCCATCCGACATCGATCAACAAAAAATCATAGAAAATCTAACCAGATGATTCAGTTTCAATGAAAAAGTAAAAGAAGCAAAAAGTTCTTACATAACCAAAACTTAGTATCAAACTGTTTCACTAGGTGGAGCAAAACCGAATGTCCCTGATTACTTATCATGCCACTGAGTAGGAACTGCCAGTGAGTTTCTGGCATCAACCAAAGGTAAAAACTGAGGTCCTTCAATTTCGAATTTAGATCTTTTTGAAGCAAATTTAATCTAATACATAAATTCGGGCCCTGTTAAAAAATACTTTCTGTAACTATTTTTTTCCACTAGTATCTTTTCTTGGAACAAATTTGTTTAAACATCTTCTCATATATGTGTATGTCTACATACCTCTTCGCGAGGTTTGGAGGAAGAAGATGCTCCGCAGATAAAGAGAGAGGAAAGAGTGCGCTTGATGGTGGGCCTGGGTCCAGCCCGAGGAGATGGGCGGCTGCTGCCCGAATCCATTTGGAATTCGGATTAACCCCTTTCTCTTCTTCAACCAGAGAGAGAAACAGATTTGTAAAGAGAGAAGGGAAATATATGTACATATGTATGTGTAGGCGAGGGAATGGGTTGCAGA
>CAIGRN010100895.1:0-14200 GCA_903798345.1 Fraxinus anomala
TTAAACAAGAACTAATAATGTTAAATTACATTCATGTTTGTCTAAAATTCGATATATAAACAAAAAGACAAAAAATACTATCAAGTTAGCATCTAGCAACAAGCATCCCAAATTTTACAAGCAATAATATCAGAATAAGTACAAGAGTACTAACCTCTCATTTGATAAAAATTGGCTCAATATCCTCTATTGTAACACATGATTCGACCTCTGTATGAATACAAATATCAAAATATTTATTAGTCCATATTAATGATATTAACAAGCAACTAAGAAACAATATGCATAAAATATCAAAATTGATAATAGAAAATAAATGTTACATTCCACAGCTTTCTGAGAGTCATCCAATACTTCCATCTCATCAAATCTCACAATCTATTTGGATTTTCAATAAAGTAATGGTGAATTTATATCCTGTATTGCATTTTTTAATGGTGTATATTCATTTGCTGGAATATAAACAAAGGAGGTCATAAAACATGAAAATGTGCAATGCAAAGCACTATAGTCAACCTATTGATGTGGAATGTTTAGATTAACCAAAGCCTAACCAAGTGAGTATTGTGCACTCAAATGCAAACAACATAAGAAAAATACCAAATAAACAACAGAAAAATATGGTTGTTCAACATTAAATTACATCAATAAAATAAATGAAAACATTCTACATCTACTAAACTAGAGTGCACGCACACATAAAACTAAATGATCAAGTCTACATTTTATTCACTATCTTTATCCCAACTAAAATATTAAATAATACCACTATTAATTCAAAATTAAGGGAAAATGAGAAAACGGAAAGGGAAATTCATTCAAAATTCTCAGCTCAAATTAGTTCTAAGTCTTCTTTTACGTTTCTAGAGAGATAAAATTAAGGGTTTTGATTTTGATTTTTAATTTCTCTTACATAAACAAATTATGAAAAATTGTTTCGATACACAAGAAAAATGAAGAGAGACTCACATTCAGAGTCACAGTTAGTGGAAGTAGGCAATGGTGGAGAAACGACGTCAACGGTAACAGATCACAAGCGTCAAGTTNTTTAATTTCTCTTACATAAACAAATTATGAAAAATTGTTTCGATACACAAGAAAAATGAAGAGAGACTCACATTCAGAGTCACAGTTAGTGGAAGTAGGCAATGGTGGAGAAACGGCGTCAACGGTAACAGATCACAAGCGTCAAGTTGGCACTGTGTGGCGTGCGTCAGCACTACGGGATAGAGGGAGGGAGCTAGGGCTTGGTAACTTTGGTTTGCTTGTGTTTTTGCAAAGGCGTATTGCATATATAGCCGGACAACATTCACAATTTCACATTCAATTCATTTTGTAATTATGGGCCAAATTTTTTTTTTTAAAACGAAGGCCCAACTAAATACTAATGACAATAACTTACTGACTAGTTTATTATATATGAGTTAGGTTAATTAAATTTGTACCCTCCAAGAAATTATATTTTAAATTCTAAAAACTATACTTTAACAAAATTTATATATGAGAATCTAGAATTTAATAAAAATATTTCTTTAATTAAAAAAAGCGTTCGATTTGGTTTTTTGCGATTTTTAAAATCTGAAACCTAAACCAAACCATTTTGAAATTATTTGGTTTGGTTTGAGAGAAAAAAAATCGCAGGTCCACGTGGACCCAAACTAACGATTTCAAACCAATGACTTCGATTCGATTTGCGATTTCGCGATTTTTTTGTGCAGACCTAGTTTGTAACCAGATCTGTTAAGATGTTATTGGTTGTGACAATATCTGTGTAAGCTATTATTATTTGTAACCAGTCCTCTGTTATCTTTGACCAAGTTTATTTTTATTGTGACTTTCTGTGACCAAATATGTCTTAATTGTGACCGTATATGACTAAATCATTGTTAATTTGGTTACACACCGTTACAGTTAAGACAGATTTGATCACATACAGTTGCAACGAAGACAAATTTGATCGTAACATGTCACAATTAACAATTACTTGATCAAATAGGATAACAACCGTTCACAATTAACAAATACTTGTTCACATGACAATCTAAAAACCACTGCGCCACAAACCCATCTCAACAAATTGAATCAACCACCATAAAAAATCTGGCCAACCAACGAATTGGAAAAACTCACCAACAAATCTGACCGCCAATTAAATACTAGAATCTTCCATTTTGGTAATCTCTTCCAAATCCTCACTTTGTAAATTTTCACTCTTCAACTTCAACTCCTTTTTCCAGAACATTCAAACACAACAGGTCTAGACGATGATTCAATGTATGAACTCTTCTGCAACTCCAACTTCAAAGCCTTCACTTACCAATCAAAGGACTCCTCACATAAATTCAAAAAAAAAATTAAAAAAATCAGCTTTTAATTACATATTCTCCAAAAAATTACTATTACAAAATATATTTTTCCCAAAAAATAGGGCTCAAACAAAGAAAAATGTTATCTACTTACACGGTTGATAGTCAGCAATTTAGATATCAATTAAGTGAGATTAAATAATTTATTGTTTCTGTTTGACTAAATGTACCACAACTGGTTCAGTGTTCAATTGATCAAAATGCATTTAAATTTCAATAAATAATAAATTAAGCTCTCGTTTGGCCTCCTTAAAATTATAATATATTTTTCACTATTCTTTTCAATGTCGCATTTTTTAATAAAATAATATTACACGTAAATCGAATTTTTTTATTCTTTTTCAATCACCTATTTTTTTATAAAATTATTATTTCAAAAATTATAATACCGGGCCTAACAATAGAGTTCAGTACCTAAACATCAACTAAGTGAAGTCCATATATGTTGTCTTAACTTAGTTGTCTTTCTTAACTGGTCCCCGAATTTGACAACTTGCTACAACTGTTGTCAATTAAAATACAATTATTATTATTATTTATATGCTGAACTACGTAAAATAAAATTTCTAGACCTCAAATTTGTAGTGAGATATCAAAGTTTTTGAAATGTAAAGTCAAGTCGGGACAGCTAATTTGAACTTTGATCGAGCATCGGCAGTGCTACTCAACATTACATTACATTGCTTGATTTATTTGGTAAATATTTTAAATTTTAATTTGTTAATTTTGTTTCGAAAGAATAATTTTAAAATGACTTATAGTAAAATCTCGACAAATTAATAATTTCGTTTAAATAATAAATTCTTTGATCTCGATTTGGACCAGTGTGCTAAACTAATAACCCCGTTAAATGTATAAATAATAATTTTCTTTAGATCTTTTCAAAAACCACGAATATAAAAAGTAATAAATGTTTAATTCATAAAAGTTTATACTAATACAAATAAACAAACATAATTTGATAATATTTTTTTTTTCAATTCGTCTTTTGTTTTAAATATGCATCTAAAGTCTTACTTTTTCTTTGTACCCAAACCAAGCTCAACTTCGTTCTTTATTTTTTGCAATGCACATAATACATTTGACATTTTCTTTCATTTTATACAAATTAATTATTTAAGATTACGACTGCTTGAAATGTCTCTTTTGAATAAACAATTGGTAAAACATAATTATCATCTGAATCATGATCATTATTGATATGTGTGTTAAGTACTTTTTGAATAATATCTTCGTTAGTATGAGATTTTCATTACAGTGTCATTTTCACAAAAATAATTTAAAAGGTGCTGACATTCATCACGTTTCTATAGCGTAGACCAAAAATAATTCACACAATCCATTGATTCCTTCATCTTCACTAAGTTTTGGTTTGACATTAATATTTTCATTTGAATGAATCTTGCATATTTTCAACTCATTTTAAATGAAATGCCATAGTAGAAGAAATGTATGAAATTTGGAATGATTAGGGGTTTAAGTTAAAAACTAATTACTGTAGAAATTTTATTTTATGTACATGAAATAATTTAAACGATTAATATTTCAAGATATTAAATTTTGAATCCATGTACGTTAATGTTTCCTCTCTTAATGTATGTATGTGCGTGCCTTTTTGGTGTGCTTATATGTATTATAGGAAAATATATTATAAGTTATAAAAGTATAAAATACTCGATAAATTAATAAATCGCTCTAAAACAATAATTTTCCTCCATCCCAATATTATGATTTTATAGAGGTTTTACTGTACATAGATCACGAGCTTCTAAAGCCAAGCTTCATTTATAGTATTTGAATGATGAGTTTAATAAAATAAATTGAGTAGCACTAGATAGTAATAAACAATAAAAAGAAATTGAAAAATAATTACTTCATATAGTGAAATTTCGATAAATGAATATTCACTGAATTAATAATCTCATGTAAGTAATAAAATTTATTGGTCTCGAATTGGAACAATATAATAAATTAATAAAATTGCTAAATGCATGAGATAGAACTAAAGAATCTTGTGCTGGCAACCTTTTGATGAGGAATAAGGAATGACACATTTACTAGTACAAAATGGTATCGACACTTTCAAATTAAGTTTCAAATTAGTAAATGCTGTCAAAAGGAGTGGCGTTGCCATATGTTTGCATAAAATCGAAATTGCTAGTCATAGCCTTATCCATGATTGAAGAAATATCGGTTCGACCTTTTTTTAGTACGAGAGGACCAAGAAGTTCTCTTCTTTTTTCTATAATCTACCTTACGGCTTCCCAATAATCAAGAAAGTTACGAACTTAGAGATGCGAGTCTTCTTTCATTTCTCGACGCTGAAGTAACCCCCAAAGAAAATATCGAATTGAGTACCAAATAAAAAACTTTATTTAAAATCATCTAAGGTTGGACGAAAATATAAAATTTAACTGCTCAAATACGTAAAATTTCATAAAAAATTCAATGAATTTTTTACTTGACAACTATTATCATTGCAAACCTTTTTTTCCCCCTTAAAATATGCAAATAAAGTTGGGTATTTTTTATTTGTATTAATCAAATAGAACTCAATTCGATCCTTAATTTATTGTAATTCATATTCCATATTTGGTATTTATATTTTTTCACTTGGTAAAAAGTAACTTTTGAAATTACGATACTTGAAAAGTTTATTTTGAAAAAATAATTGGTAATGATCTAAATTATACTAATTTTCACTAGAATAATTCAAAAAGTGACGGACATTAATTAAATTTTTATAGCACGCCTGAAAATAAAGTTTTATATCTATTGATATACTAATAAATTAATCATTTTTCGAGAAATTATTAACTTTTTCGATTGCGACGTTATTATTTATATACTTTACCGTATCAAAAATTTCAAATTCTGTGCACTGAAGACATCCACACTTTCACTTCTTTCTATTTTTGTGCGAGGTTTAAAATCATGTTTCGGTAAGAACAAAAGAAAGTGAAACTACCTTTAAGTAATTATGATGAAATTTGAGATTATACAGATTTTTTGTTGAGATTTTTAGTTCAAAATTGCACTGGTAGAGTATTAACAAAAGGGAAAGAAATAAAAAATTGCACCGGAATCTGAGCTGCGCTTTCAAAAGCAAGCAACAATTGATGAATCGAACAACCAACAAACAACCTACGATCTGTATGCACAGAACAAGATCTGAAGATCCTCTTTCCATTTTTTCAGCCTAGTCAAAATCTTCTCCGCCTGTAGTTTCCACCCATTTTCTCGGACTCTCTCTCTTCAATTTTACCAATTCTCTGATCCCTTTAATCCATTTCTTTGTCGGCAAATTTTTTCCCGCAATTTTCGAGAAGAAAAGGATAGAGAAGATGAAGGAGGGGACGGGGAAAGTGGCTGTTGCGGCGGCGGTGATAGGGGCCGCGGCGGCGGTTGGAGTGGCTGCGTATATTGTTAGGCAGCGGATGAAGAGCTCCGGGGAGTGGGCGAAGGCTATGGCGATTGTGAAGGAATTTGAAGAGAAGTGCGGGGCTCCAGAGGTGAAGCTTAAGCAGGTGGCCGATGCCTTGACGGTGGAGATGCACGCCGGATTGGCATCGGAGGGCGGGAGCAAGCTCAAGATGCTCATTAGCTACGTAGATAACCTCCCTACTGGGTATAATTCTGACTTACATAATTTATAGAGATTGAATTCCACCTTAAAAGTTCAACCTTTTCGTGTTAATGCCCGAAATATGGTGTGGGTTTGAGAGAACTCATCTCTATTTATTTCAATCTCTTTTTTATTTGCTTCAGACACAAATCATTTCTTACTCTCTCACTTCAGGATATGGAAATAGAATTCATGCATTGTCAGGCACATGGGCTGTTCTAGATGTCTAGGTTAAAGATTCACTTTTCTAGATATCAAGAATAACGATAAGAATCTGAAGATTGTAATGCTGGTGGAGCATTCATAAATTTAGAAATCCATTCTTTTGTAATTCTATTGGGTTTTTGATTTTATCTTGAATCTGTGTATTTTTTTAAATGAACACTGGCTTTTCCCTTTTCTCAGTGACGAGGAAGGAGTTTTTTATGCATTGGATCTTGGTGGAACAAATTTCCGTGTGTTGCGAGTGCAATTGGGAGGTAAAGAAGTCGGTATTGTTCATCAGGAATTCGCCGAGGCATCAATACCCCCAGCTCTGATGAGTCATTCTTCAGATGTAAGCAAATGATCCTTTTTTGTTATTCCTTTTGTTATTTGGTCCATATACACGATTCCGAATTTTTTTAGAACATTTTGATTTCAGGCACTTTTTGATTATATAGCGGAAAAACTTGCAAATTTTGTTGCTGAAGAGGAACAAAGGTTTCAGCAACCTTCGGGCAGGCAGAGGGAACTAGGCTTCACTTTCTCGTTTCCTGTGATGCAAACTTCAATAAATTCTGGTACTCTTATCAGGTGGACAAAGGGGTTCTCTATTGATGATGCGGTAATTTCTTTCTTGCTTATTTAATTACAGTAGTTCTTTAGTTAGAATTAGTTCCATGCTAGCCTGTAATTGCAGCCATTAAAAATATGGAATTTTGTAGAATCTTCTGTGCAAAATTTTTTCCTTTTTCAGTAGTTTTATTTGATACTTTGAATTTCCAAATATTATTTCTTAATCTCACTGAATTATACTCAATGTCTGATTTATTGTCATAGAGTTTACTCACTATGCTGCCTATCAAGCAATAATTCTTTTTTTATTTTGCCAAAGAAATTCAACCTCGATCCTCTCCCAGTAGTGTATCTTATGGTCATTTAGTGTATCTTATGGTCATTCTCATTTCCAAATGGATATCTCAGTCAGATGATGTATATTTACTCCAAAAATGGATCTATACTCTCGACTTTCTTTTTCCTTCATGGAGAACAACCTAATGTTTTAATGCTGTTATGCTCTGAAGTTTACATCTGCTCTTCTCCACGTATTTATATGAAATACCAGTTTGTCTCTGTGGAACTGTACCTCTGTAAGAAGTATTGAATTTAGCTGGTAGAATAATGCCAAAAAAGACCTGCTTCTATTGAGTGCGTGAACCTATATGTATTACCTTGAATGTTCATCCTTGGGATGATTTCTCAGTTCATATACAAAATTCATTATTCGACTCCAAAGTGGTGCAAACCTCATGTTTCAATCCTTATAATTCTATTGTCATAGGTTGGCCAAGATGTGGTGGCTGAACTGACGAAAGCCTTACAAAGAAAAGGTGTTGACATGCGGGTGGCAGCTCTGGTAAGTCTTAGCACGTTTCCCTGAGCTTGAAAAACTGACTTTATTTATTGACATTAAGTAAAGATTTTGCTGTCAAAAAAACTAAAAATTATAAGAGAAGTAACATTTTTGAAAAATCTCAGACATGTTTGACAACAAAGTTGCGTAAAAGTTTTAAGCTTAGCCAAACATGCTCTGTCTGTTGTCTGCTGATGAATGCAATCTATTAATAAAAGTTACAAGGATCCCATATTTGTAAATCTGTGTTTTTTCAATTTTAGCATCTTATATGAATATCAAATTATTTTTTAGTTTTCATATGTACATGCCAATTTTTTTGCTAGGTTAATGATACAATTGGAACATTGGCTGGAGGCAGATACACCAATAAGGATGTTTCTGTTGCAGTGATATTGGGTACTGGAACCAATGCAGCATATGTGGAGCGTGCTCAAGCAATTCCAAAGTGGCATGGTCCGCTGCCTAGATCTGGAGAGATGGTCAGCAAATTTTTAAATAGCCGATTACAGTAAAACCTCAATAAGTGAATAGTCGATAAATTAATAATCCCGCTTAAATAAGGCCAGTAAATGCATAAGATAATAAATTTATTTATAACCCTTTAAGAACATACGCAAATATAAAATAATGTGTTAAATAAGTAAAATTTTATATAATATATTGATGAATTTTTTACTTTTTAACAACTATTTTTTCCATTCAATTTTTTTTTTCCTGTAAGTATGCATATAAAGTTTCTTGCTTTTTCTTTGTAATCAAACCGAACTCAACTTGATCCTTAATTTTTTGCAATGCATATACCACATTTGGTGTGTGTGTGTGTGTGTGTGTATTTTTTATTTCATTATGTAGAAAGTAACTATTTGAGGTTACAATGATTGAAAGGCGATTTTTTTTTTGAGAAATAGTTGGTAAAACACAACTATGATCTAAATCATAATAATTCTTGTTATGCATTAATATGTCCCCCTTGAATAATCTCATCATTAGTATGCTGTTTCATTATTGTATAATTGTCACTAGGAGAATTCAAGAGGTGCTTGACATCCATAACATTTTTGTAGACTTCACGTTATTTGTAGATAAATTAATAAATTATTTATTTATCCATAAATTAATAAGCTCTTTCATTAATAATTTTCTTGATCCCAACATTATTATTTTACAGAGACTTTACTGTATTTGCTTTAGTTCTATGGTATCAAGTCTTGTGAATTCAACCGGAAAACCAGAAACTGGTGCAGATATATTCTAAATCTGTTCATTTATAATTTGGAATGAATACTGGTCAATCGGCCAGTTCAACAGGGAACTAGAGAACTGATCATGGGTTGACTGGGTTTTCCATTCCATTTTTTGTTAAAAGAAATTTCTGGTTGAGGAGTGATTGAGCCTTCACATACATCAAGATGTTTTATCATGTCATAAAACTTTAATGCTTGGTTTTTGTTTTTATTGTAATATTGAACTTTTGTTTGTGATCCTTTTTTGGCATATTTACATATTCATTTGATTAATTTATTATTTTTCGCATCTGGGTTTAACTTGGGCTCAATCCCTGTTAAACCCTTTGGCCATCGACACTTCACCTTTCCCAGATCAAGGCCCGGCTCAGTTTATAACATTTGCTGTACCTGGGTACAACTGTAATTGACGTTCTGCTTTTGCTATTACGAGATGGTTGATACTTGGGATATAAAAAGTCATAAGTATTGAAGCCTTGATCTTTTTAATGCAGGTTATCAATATGGAATGGGGTAACTTTAGGTCGTCCCATCTTCCATTGACGGAGTTCGACCATGCATTGGATGTTGAAAGTTTAAATCCTGGTGAACAGGTGATAACTTCCCATGCATAAGCTATTTCATTTGTAGTTTTCAGTTGGGACTCACTTTAATCAGATTGCTGTACGATGATGTACAAGTCCAATCCTCAAATGCCTCACCATCCTTTAAAATTTGCAATGTGTTTACCCCGGACAAGAATATATACTCTATTTAACTGATGGTGTTATATTTCAGATATTTGAGAAGATAACTTCTGGCATGTACTTGGGAGAAATTTTACGCAGAGTTCTACTTAAGATGGCTGAAGAAGCTGCTTTCTTTGGGGACGAGGTCCCGCCCAAACTTAAAATTCCTTTCATATTGAGGTACCCTAAAGACTCTGACTTTCATTGTAGTAAGATGATAGATTTTGAAAATAACATGCATCTCACCAAGCCTATGTTTGGCAAGTATATATAAACAAATAAAAATTAGTGGTGGAAAAATGGGTAGTACTTGTGGGTCCCATCAAATATGTGGATAAAAAGTTGTTTTGACTTTTAGCAAGAGCTAACATACATGTTTATAAACACTTGATAACATACTTCAAGTCAGATGCCATCCAGTTTGAAGTGCTTTGTGGAATCAGTGTTTTTGGCCTAATATTGATGATGTGATTAATTCATTTCGCACTATGTTTGTTCACTTATACATTAGTATATGGGTAACGCTTTCAATATATTCTTACAAAACAAAACAAAACAAAAAAATAAAATATATATATGTATAATCTGGGATGGATTTCTAGAAACATTTATTAAATGGTTTTTTCATCACTGGGGCTAAACTGAAGCTTGAAGAATTACCCATCATCATTTCATGATATTTTTCTTTGATCTGTGGAACCAAAAATGGAAATAAACGAAGAGGAAAAAATGAGGCTGCTAATGCAACAAGAACTCAAGATACAATTTGCCTTTAGAAAGTTAGTGCAAATCATTGCCTGCACTACACCATAGGCATCCATCCACCTTCACATCCGATGGATTGATTTCATTCCCAGAGGATGTTAGTACGTTATCAGACTCTACTATACAAGATAACGGACAGGATTTTTGCTTCTTTTTATTTTATTTTTATTTTTTTCCGTTTTTAATCTTGTTCAGTAATGTACAGCAAATACACAAACGTGCTATCATTTTATAATCTTGATATTGCTTTCTGTTTAAAGGCCTTACACAGACCTATTCTCCTGTCAGCTATCCTTTTCATGCATGAACTCGCTTTGATTTGTTTTTCAGATTTTGCGTTTCCCATAATTACATGTTATATCTCTATGGAATTGATACTCTTGAAATAAGTTAAATCTGAAACTATATAATTATGCAGGACGCCGGAAATGTCAGCGATGCATCATGACATGTCCTCTGATCTTAGGGTGGTGAACAACAAACTGAAGGATATACTAGAGGTATATTTTATGTCCTTAATAAATCACTGCCTTTTTGTTAATTGCATCTAATTGTTCCATTTTTTTTCTACTTTTTTAGCTTATGATGAAACTTGGAGGCCATAATTTAAATTGAATTTTTGATTCCTGGTTGAACGCCTGGTAGTATTGTGGCTTAGCTGTTATATATTTTCTAGTTACAACGTCTAACTAGGGTCTTAGTAAATCGTTCCGCAGTTGGATAAAAATTTGAGTGGTCAAGGAGCTTAAGCGAACTCTTGAGCACTTCGCAGAATAAATTGTTGATTTCTTTGCATAATATACATTTTATGTCTTCTTCACATGCACATTCATAATGTTTTTCGCTTGTCTTCTACCTCAGATATCTAATTCCACCCTGAAAACTAGGAGAGTTGTCATTGATCTCTGCAACATTGTTGCCACCCGCGGGGCCAGACTTGCAGCTGCTGGGGTTCTGGGTGTCCTAAAGAAAATGGGACGAGATACTTTGAGGGAAGGTGGACCCCAGAGGACTGTCATAGCCATGGACGGTGGACTGTATGAGCACTACACTGAATACAGGAAGTGCTTAGAGAACACATTGAGGGAGTTACTCGGGGAGGAAACTGCATCAAGCATTGTAGTCGAGCACTCCAATGATGGTTCGGGAATTGGGGCTGCTCTTCTTGCAGCCTCTCACTCCTTGTACCTTGAAGAGAATTCGTAAGAAAATCACAAACTTTTCCCGAGAAAACTTCATCCTGAAGCTACTTTTCGTATCATCCTGAACGTAAATGTAACTTCAAATTTCGCCATTGCTTAGGATGTATTTTCTATTTTCTCAAGACATTTCTGGTCATTATTTTATCCTCGCATTTCATAGTTTGGGAATCAAATATTTATGTTTTATGGGAAACAGTATATACAAAATTAAATGTAAGCGAAAGGAGCAGGAAGTAGCCTCTGCTCTTCCGATGAGTGCTGCGCACTACTAATTCAAGAATTTTGTTTGTTTTTTGTTTTTTTCTGTCCTACGATTGCAACTAATTTGAGTGCTTTCAGATTATAAATCTATTGTTGTTTTTCTTCTTAAAAGAGTTATAGATTATGCGAGGGAAAACGAGATCTTGAATATCTCGTGGTGGTCTCTTTTCGTACCAATATTGTGTATCAAATACGTTGAATTGGGGAGACCGTGTGTGGGGTAGGGCTGTGTTGGTATACCGGGTCAATATGATCCTGTCTGCCCCAGGTTTTTAGCCAAATTTTAATTGGTTTTGTAACCGTTCAGCCGAAATTGTTGACCCTTTTTTTCACAGTGGGTCCCATGAATTTGATTTAATTGGTTTTGTAACCGTTCAGCCGAAATTGTTGACCCTTTCTTTCACAGTGGGTCCAATGAATTTGAATAAAACGGTAAAAAAAAATCCCTAAAAATCCAAAAAAAAAAAAAGCAAAACCAGACGGCCTTTATAACATAGAATTTGATTTTACAATATTGTGTTAATTAGCATTTCTCAAATAAGAATACCTGTCCCAATCAAATATAGATGCAGCTTATTTTACTTTGAACAGCATCCAAAAGGCCTAAAAATAAATCACTAATCCTCCCAAATACAAGTACAGGAAACCCCTTTTCTTTCTTGAAAATAAACACAAAATTAGTCTCAGATGATTTAGATTTTCATTAGTCGACCTTAAATTTTCAGTGCATTTTCATTATGAAATGCACTGAAAATTTATGTTAAGCCTTTCTTTTCTCAGAGCTTCGAAGGACCTAATGATGCATTATTCCCGATAACTTAGTTTACGAGAAGTAACCGGATGAAAGTAATATAGTTGTAAAAGATCTATCGAGGAAAGATTCCTACTTTCAAGGAAAGTTTCCAATAACCATTTTCTATTAAGATCTGGAGTTATAAAAGATTAACCTTGTTGTCCAAATCCTTATATATCAATATCTCTATTTTGATATTTAATCGATGTGAGATGTATCATTTAATACGTCTTCGTAAGATGATGACTCGTTTGAGCAGATTAATTTGAAGTTCGCGTGCTTGTTTTGAGTTTTAATGGGATCAAATTGTTCGTTTGAATTTAATGAGTTCTGATATTATATTTAGGCTCAGAGTTTCATATTAAAAAGACAATTAGAAGCAACATAAATTCTTGTATATTTGGT
Source organism: Fraxinus anomala (assembly GCA_903798345.1). NCBI lineage: Eukaryota > Viridiplantae > Streptophyta > Magnoliopsida > Lamiales > Oleaceae > Fraxinus > Fraxinus anomala. Next base: position 13,008 of record CAIGRN010100895.1, read on the forward strand.
CTATACTTCAATATTTAACTTTGAAATACACCGACAAATACCTCGGAGGATTAATCAAATCTTGAAGGTTAATCACCAAGCAAAGATGAAGAACCTTTAAGAACTGATAACACTTTAAAGAATTGGACGATCTGGAGTTTGTAATTGATTATCATTTTAATCCTCTCGTATTTCTATCTAGCAACATCAAAAAAAAAAATATATATATAGATAGTAACGCCTTTTGAACAAATGGACACGAAAAAACCGCCAAAAAGTTAACCACCTGTTTACAGGACAGCGCACCTGCGTTGCTTAGGCAGCGTTCCGCCGCCTCCTCACAAGCATTCTTCCTTTGTCAATGGAGGAATTTGAAGTCCATTCTCCTTCACAAAATTGAGAATCTCTCTCCAATTACAGCGAAGGCGATGCTTTCAAAGTCACACTTTGGCAGCCTGATGCCTGTGACGCTATTTCGACTACACCGATCTTTGGAACACTTATCTTCATATGGACCATGCGACACGTACATAGATGCCATGTGAGTTGACACATTTTGATACATCGATCTCCATAACACATTTTCAAATCAACTATCAAATTTTTAACACATGGAAGGATGTCAATTGAGGTGTACACTTTGTGTGTACAAATAATTTAATCCATCTTCATATTTATTCGTATTTGATCACCATGACTTTAATACTTAAATAGGAAGCAGTGTTTTTCTTGACTCTGCCATGTTGTACTCATTATTTTTCTTTCAACCTAAAGACAAATTTCAGTTACTTTCCGAAAATTGTTTTTCGAACTATGACACATTAGCGGGGGCAAAAATGTACGTCTATTCAGAGAGTTCTATCGACTAACAAGAGATGAAATGCAGTTAAAGTTTAAGCTGTAACTTGTGCATATGACACATTAGCGGGGGCAAAAATGAATTCTTCAACTATAATAGAGTCAATGCACATCCACACAACGTCGTTCATTTTTAAGGTTGCATACAAATAGAGTTTTCACCAAGACGAAATCAAACTCCGACCTGGGCAGGTACTCTTCAAATTCTAATATCGGTTTGACTAGATATTCCATTATCATGACCTAAATAAATGGGGACACGGGCAAAATATATTGTGGAATTATTAACGAAGCCATCTTCTCCACCAATAGGAAGCTCCTTCAGGAGGCGGTGGTGTGAGGACCTCTAGCATTGT
>CAIGRN010100897.1:0-14578 GCA_903798345.1 Fraxinus anomala
GTGATGTTAGATGTTGCTCTATCAATGGTCGCTAATTGACATCGTTCGAGTATGTCAAGAATCATATGAAGATTGTGAATAATCAATAAAGGATTCATCACTCTTAGATAGTAAAAGATTATGACTCACATTTCATTTAGTTGATAACGAAATTCTTGGTCAAGGTGTATTCATAAGTCGAATTTTTTTTTTTACTTACATTGACTTAATAGTGGATGAAAGATATGATCGATAATTGAGATTGACACATCCATATATCGTAATTGATAAGATCATATTGACGAAAAGAATATAGTTTCACGGTAAACGAACAAATAACAAATTTGATTTTGTCATGCCACGTGACATTTTTCGTCACATCTATTGCTCGATATATTGCTAGATGTCAATCTGAGATGACGGATGTGGATTAATGATAAATTAAAAGGTGCATTTTAATTTATCTATTTTGATTGGATTAAAATAATAATTCACGTTGTTAGATATCGTGATTGGGAACCTAATGAGTCACACACAAAAGGAAAACTAGAGGAATGATAATCAACAATTAATTAATTAACAAATATTGGACAATTAATTATTTAGATTGCTTGTTAATATGCTCAAATTAATTAATTTGATTAATTAATTCATGAACCAAATTTAATTAATTAGATTAATCAAATATTGGAACGAGTTAATTTTAAGAGACGAGCGAAGCCAACTCGGACTTATATTAATAAGCCATTAGAGTTTCAGAAAAATGGAACTGAACACAATTCATTATCTTGCTAACACAAGAAAAGAGAAATTCTAATTCTCTCATTCTTGTTCCCCGTGTGGATTTCAATTGGAGGTTTGACAATTTGACAGATGTGGATTGCATATCAATTGATTTTCAGTATAAACATACTCAACATGATTATAAATTCATTATTTTTAACCCTAACCTCCTAAAAGGAGAGTTTATCTTTGTCAAGTATGTCGTTTCAGTCAAGTGATCTTAAATGTTTAACATGATCAATGATATTTTTCTTTATCGTTCCTAATCAAGAGTTTACCACACTTAGGTCTTGCGTGACCTAACTCTCCATAGTTGAAACACATGGGAATGAACCTACGAGCAACACTATATTTCAAATTTAGGATTTTAGGTAAAGTAGTCCCACATTGCGTAAATGACTTGTGTCATTTGCTATCCTTTTTCTTGGGTTCATTGATTTCTAAAATCTAAGCCTGGTAAAGGTAGGTATAAAGATGGTTTTAGAAGAGATTGTGAATGAGGATCGATTTTTATATAGCCCAACCTCCCCTATTTTCAGATGGTTTGTTTAATCCTAAAATGATGTCAAGCTTTTTAGAACCACTAAGAAAAGTGGGAAGTTGTGCATTAAATTTATCATTTTCACTCACTAGTGCCTTAACCTTATTCTCTAAAAACTCTTTCTTAACCTTAAAATCTATTATGACAGCCATACAAAAACACACTTGCAGTGAATTAAAAAAGGAAACTCTAGCAAGATATTGGTACTAAGGATTTTGATGGAGGAAGGCTCCCTTGGGGCCAAAAGTATAAAGAGTGTATGGACCCTGGTCAACTTGGGCATATACCGCGATTTACCTCCGCCTATTGCTGAGGGCCGGTGATGGGTGGTCTAGGACATAGTTCGGCGTAAGCTGGGATACCTGGGTANCAAAGCTGCCACCTATGCAGCCAATTTCTGTCACCTTCCGGCCACCCAAACCACCGGACATTGGTACCAACATAATCTCCTCAACATGCTCTACAATTTCCACCCAACAGCTCCTCATTTCATCCACTGATGCGCCTGAAATAATCATTCAAAATCAGAGCTTGAAAATGTGCAAACTGCCGGAAATCCAACCTCCGGCCAACAACTTCGGCGCGGACCACTGCCGGTCGTTTACCCATGCCCAGTTTACTCAGAATATGGTCCCAATTTGGTGCAAACAGCAGTCACTCAAATTGAATTAATTCCAGAAGCAGGTCTCGTCGCGATCCACTTTGAAGGCTGTCCGATTAATTCAAATTCCAACTCCGTCCGGCCAACCCAAGGTGGTGGACCGCATGGGTTGGGGTCGCCTACCTCAGGAGCACCTGACCCAACAATGGGTCAGACCCAATTTAGCCCGGGACAGATTCAAATTATGGAGGCAGCTCGAGCTCTATGTGCGAAATTTGGCACTAAGGATTTTGATGATTCGTTGCTACTTCAAATGTTCAATTCGACGTCTACTAACTCAATTACTGATGGGAATTCCATAGGTCAACAACCGATTGAACCAATTAACACTCCAAATGCTGAATTTGATTCCACCAGCTTCCGTTCTCGCGACGGGAATTTCAGGGATCCAATTGAAATTCATGCTGATGTTTTTGTCCTAAATTCGACCGATTTAAATGCAATTGAAGGTCAAAGGCTTATGGGTAACACTCCAATTGATAGAATTGTTGATAAATCGAGTCCCAATTTCATCCTTCAATGTGTGGTCTATGAGCCCCATTCAATTCCAAATACTGGTAATATAGATTCTATGCATGATAAATCTAACCCTCCACTGAATTATGCTACTATCAATACATCTTCTTAGCCAATGCCTTTGGTCAATAGCTTGGCGAAACTCACCGCCAATTTTGAACCAACATCATGGATCAAGCTCAAAATGGATTTTGCAGCTTCAATTCTCACAAATGCTAATCGAAATCGACCTCAGCAGGTTTCAAATATGGGAATTAGATCAAATCAGCCGCCGAATGATGACTCATGCACCGTCCCATATGCCAACAGACCATTGACGCGTGGTTCTCACGCGCGACCCCCTCCGGGCAATTCCACAGTTCTGAACTCATCTAGACCACCAGTTACCTCCGCTGGTACTCCAATTAATACTTAGGCTCCACGGTCTTATGCTGCAGCTGTCAATAATAGACCGGCTGTTACTCAGGCTGAGAGGAGTCAAAGGAAATCCTTTGCTACTGTACTTCGTGCTCCTTAGGATTCTAGAGATCACAGTTTGGTTTATAAGGAACCGTACATCCATCATGGTGAGCTTGCTATCTTTTTTGATGAGTTGGATGAACATTTTTTGGCGGAGGCATACATGTTTACCCTTGTTGGTAAATTTGTCAATCGCAAATCTTCTATGATTAAGGCACGCGAAAATTTTATGCTCTTTGATTTTATTGGTGATTATGAGATTGGCCTGATTGATGATGCACACATTATCATTCATATGGTGCACGAGGATGATTATCCACGATAATTCCTCAAACCCATTTGGTATATTGATGGCTGTCCCATGATGGTTTTTAAGTGGACCCCTAGTTTTAGTCCTAAGCATGAGGCTCCTATTGCTCCAGTTTGGATATCATTTCCTTTGCTCTCTATTCATTTTCAGGCTAAGAGTGCATTATTTGCCATCGCTAAGGTTATTGGGCTCCCAATTCGTATTAACGAAGCTACTTTTGATCTTCGACGACCTAGTGATCCGCGAGTTTGTATTGAGGTTGATCTGGAATGTAAATTCCCTGATAGAGTTTGGATAGAGAGGGAGAAGAGGGGAGGATATTGGTAGCCTGTTGTGTACAATAACGTGCCAGACTTTTGCTTTCGATGTAGACACTTTGGCCATTCTGATGAGAGCTGTTCTAGTGGTTTCCATACTACACCATCTTCTGGGGCCCCTTTTTTTGTTGACTAGACTTCTAGGCCTGTTTAGGCTAAGGATAATTATAAAGTGAAGAAGGTTGTGACTGTGCCTAGCCAGAGATGGACGACGGTTAAGTGCAATCATAAGAGATAGGCCTAGTACATCAGATGTGATTTCTCATTTTGCTCCTCCGACTACTACTTCTATTACTCCCAGTATCTCGGTCTCCACGGTTACTACAACACAAACAATTGTTCCACATTTGGCTCCTATTTCTCTTACTGCTCTACCTGTCATTAGCACTACTGCTCCACAAATTACGACTTCTATGTCATCTGACCAGTCTACAATTGCTTATATTAGAGTGGGTAACCATAGTTCTCCCGTTGTTATATCCGTTGATCATCCATAGCTCAGTCTTCTGTCCTGATCAGCAGCGCCCCTTTGATTATTAGCTCTACATATCTTGATCCTTTATTGGAGAATATACTAGAGAGACCACAGGGTTCGATTCGTTTGGATGTGCCCGTTACATCTATACCTTGTCAACAAAATATGGAGGCTTTTTTATCTACAAATCAGTCAGATTCTAATACTTTTTCTCATATTGAAGTTCAAATGGTTCATATCGTCGATCTTCTATCGTCGATCTTCTGCTGATGACTTGGCAAGTATGGTTGGTAGGATAGAGGATGATGGTTTTGTCCCAGTTGGTCAGAAAAAAAATTCGAAAACCAGCGATACTTCACTTTCTAGGATGGTGACCAAAAGTCGGTCGCAGGATATCTCTTCACACACATCCAGATGAGTACCATCACATGGAATATGAGAGGTGTAGTTACTCGTCGACGTCTGAAGAGACTTATACGGTTTCATCAAGTTTATCTCTTCGTTATACTGGAGCCTTTCATTCTTCAGCATAGATTTGCATATATTCGACGATATTTGCGCTTTGATACGGGAGTTCAAAATGTGTTGAACAAGATCTGGTTTTTTTGGAACGCGGGACTACTGTTACTGTTATTGTTGATCATCCCCAGTTCCTTCACATTAGAGTTGAGGATCCTAGACTTGCGCGTTCCATCTATCCGACTCCTGTCTATGCTTCATGTGACATAGCTATCAGGAGAGATTTTTGGGATGGTCTTTACCACATTTCCCTCGATATGGATGACCCTTAGTTGGGGGAGACTTTAATGTTATTACACATAATGGTAAGCGTTCGAGGTCAAAATACTCGTGATTGAGGCACTACTATTTTCTCTGTTATGATGTTTGGAGGACGCTGATTTCCTTGGGAATCAGTATACTTGGACCAATGATAGAGTATGAAAAAGACTGGACAGGGTACTCATTAATTCTACAGTTGCAACATTCTGTCGAGCTTACAGTGAGGCACTTGAATCTGACTTATCTGATCATTCGCCTTTATAATTTCAGTGGGTTTCTGATGATGATTTGGGGCTTAGACCTTTCAAATTCCTCAACGCTTGGACCTAGCATCATGATTTTTCTTCCTTTGTCGCTTAGAAGTGGCTGCTCCCTACTCGTCTTATGGGGATGACTGCTATTTGGGAGAAGTTCTTTAGGCTAAAACAGAGACGACGTTTGTGGAATCGACATGTTTTTGGAGATGTTTTCCAACGGGTGCGAGATGCTGAGGATAGAGTAGATGAGGCAGAGACAATATATGATAGAGACCCTACACCGGAGCATCGTGACCTATTACATCATGCCCAAGTAGTTTCAAATTGGACCTTATATATTAAGGAGGGTTTGTGGAAGCCAATTCACGCTGGGTATGTGAAGGAGATCACAATACTCTTATTTCCATGCGATGGTTCAGGGACGTCGGATCAAATCGTTTATTAGGTCCATCAGGACGCAGGTATGGAAAGTCTTAGCTACTCATGCTGACATTTAGACTTCAGCTATTACATTCTTTCAGGATCTTCTATCTGTTCCTACACAGTCCTTGGACCCCATTCGTTCTGATATCATCCACAAACTTTTGACGGATGATGATAATTTGGCACTAAATCGCATCCCTTTGATTCATAAAGTATGGGAGGCGATGTTTAGTATAGATGCTGATAGTGCTACCGATCTGGATGGATTTTCATCCCTATTCTTCTAGTATTTCTGGGACATTATTCAGGACGATGTATACATGGTAGTTCTGGACTTCTTTGACGACCATCTTCCACGGGGTTTTGCTGCTATTACTATAGTATTCCTCCCTAAGAGGAACGATGCTTGTAGATGGACCGACTTTAGATCCATCAGTTTATGTACATGTTTAATAAAATTATTACTAAGCTTTTGAACACTAGATTGAGTACATTGTTACCGAGCATTATCTTTCCTCAACAGAGTGGGTTCATACCTGGTCGCCCAATTGGGGACAATGTTCTATTGGTTCAAGAGATTTTTCATACTTTGGATTGAGGCGAGAGGGTAACACTATGTTGAAGTTAGACATGGCTAAAGTATATGATCGCATGGATTGGGGCTTCATTTATTTTGTTTTAGAGGCCTTTGGATTTGATCAGATCTGGATCGATAGGATCAGGCGGTGCATCTCGAAGTGTTGTTTTTCTATACTCCTAAATGGCCGTCCATGTGGTTTTCTTTCCTCATCACGAGGGTTCAGACAGGAAGATCCTATCTCGCCATCCTTGTTCATCATAGCTGCAGATTACTTCTCACGTCTGCTCACCCAGAGGTTTCAGGAGTATCCATTATGTTTTATCGACATAGAGGTAGTACTCTTGTCTCACACCTTTCATTTACTGATGATATGATCATATTCGCCAACGGTCAGAAACAGTCCACCAAGAGGATTCTTGGTTGTGTGGAAGATTATGAGGGGGTTCTGGTCAGTTGGTGAACAGGGACAAGAGCCAACTCATACTACCCAGAAGGGCATCTATTAGTCAGATCAGACGATTGGATATTTTGACTGATTTTCGACATCAAAACCACCTTTCACTTATCTGGGAGTCTCCTTATTTAAGGAGACCAAAAGGAGCTTCATTTATGACGACCTTATCCAGAAGGTCAGGGACATGATCTCAAGTTGGGCTTCACGACTTTTATCGTATGGGGGTCGTATTACTTTGCTGAAGTCAACGCTCTTCTCCATGTCCACATTCTTCAGATCATACAGTCCCTTAAGGCTATCTTGAAGAAATTTGAGAGTATTTTTGGGCGATTCCTGTGGGATTCCAAAGAACAGGCACACCGTTTACATTGACGGAGCTGGAAGGAGATTTACCTTCCTACTGATGAGGTGGTCTAGGTTTTAGGACATTACAGAATGTGGTAGACACCTTTTCTAAGAAGCTCTGGTGGTTGTTTCGTTCCTAGAGATCTCTTTGGGCCCAGTTCTTACGGGCAAGTATTGTATGAGAACACATTCTTTATTTGTAGTAGTTCCCTACTCAGCTTCTCTTATTTGAAAGAGGCTGAAATTAGTTGGGCCCTGAACAGTGGCACACATTGCATGGCAACTTGGAGCAGGTTAGATTTTCTTTTGTATAAGGATCAGTGCTAATCGTTTTTAAGTCACTGAAAGCGTTGTAAATAGTTGGATTGCACCACAAGTCAATTAATATAGTGAAAAGGTCTTGTTCGTGCTGGAGAGCTTGGTAACGGAGAAAATAGATCATTACTTTGGATCGAACCTCCACAATTATATCGTTTACATCATCTTTCCCCTTGTACTTGTCGTTTTTATATTTGTGCTTATTATTTGAATTTATCTATTTAGTCTTTACTTACTCAAATTTAAATAAATTCTATAAAAAAGTTTTAATAACAAATTCATCCCCTTCTTGATTAGTCATTCTTGGGCTATCAAGAATCTCATTGGTACTGTCAAATTTTTTTTCCTTAAAAGTATTAGGGGCCATAAACTTGTTTTTCTTCAAATAAGTTGGGGTAAACTCGTAGGTTTGGAGTGATCCTACTATTTCTTTTGTCATTACCTGATTCCAATCTTTGCTTTCCTCAATAGTTGGACATTTGATGTAAACCCCTCAGTTAGAGACCTCAGAACCATTCTAACTACTCTAGTCTTTGGATTTTGTTAGCCTAGGTCGAAGCTTAATTATATTATTCAATTTTGCATAGAACTAATCAAAAGATTCATCATCCTTCATTCTAATTACCTTAAGGCTAGTAGTCAACATTTGTAGCTTAGAGGTTTTTACAGTTTTAGTTCCTTCATGTGTGGTTTCAAGAATGTCCCAAACTTCTTTAGAAGTCTCAAATATGGACACACATTCGAACTCATCAGGTAAGATAGTCATAAAAATGGCATAAACACCTTCGCTATTTCAATTTCAGTCAGCTAATTCATCTTTAGACTAAGTGGATATATCACTCTATTTATCAACACCATTGACTCTTAAAGAAACGATTGTCTAACCCTTTTTCAAACTTACAAAAACCCATTCATCTAAGGATTTTAAAAAAGCTCTTATTCAAACCTTGAGTATGTGTAATTTCTCCCATCAAAGTATATGAGGATAGATAAAGATTGGTTTGTACTCGTCTAGATAGTTTTGAGTCAAGGATAAAAATCAGGCTCTGATACCAATTGTAAAATGTGATGCCCGACCTACTTAAACCTAAAGACGGGTAAATAGGTATGTTATCTAAAATTTAAATTTAATAAAATAGCTTGCACAAGTCACAAATGATCTAGTTTAGATGTATAGAAAATCAACTATATAACACAACAATCATATAAGCAAATAAGGAAATGCATAAAAGAAAATAACACCAAAAATGGTTTATGAAGCAAAAAATCCTTAAGGAATTCTTCAAGAGAAAAAAAACATTTAGAAACTCTATGCCACCTAATGATCCACTAAAAAACATAGAACTTAGAGACCTGGTCCAAATACAACTAAACCTTAGTAAACTTTGACTCCTAATCTCTAATTATCGGAAGAACTCATCAGTTGTGCATACCAGCACTTACTCTAGAACCTCTAGACTTCTTTGCCTTTTGGATCTCCAAGAACAAACTTGTTCATCTTTAATCGGAACTCAGGCCTCTTCTCACATCAATTAAAACTCCGAAATCTTTTTGGTAGAGGATTTTTAGTATTTTGGTTTTTGAATGTGGAAGAGAATATTGATAACAATTTGGATCTTCTTTACTAAGATCTTCTCTTCTATTTCTTTGCTCTCAATACACGATGAAAGAAAGGAGTTTTTGTTTTTTAATAACTATATTCACAGTTCTAGATGGTTTAGGAGTGTTTAGAGGATGAAATAATAAAATAGAATTTCTCCCGGATGGATAGGCTCTCGAGCACCCACTTGACGTTCATCAAGCATAGTTGGTTATGGAAAATGTACTTGAGTGCCCTTTTGACGATCATCAAGCGCACTGTGCTCAAGAACTTTTGGATGTTCATCGACCACCCATGTTCTAGAAAATGTGCTCAGTGCCTTTTGGATATTCATCCAACACACATCAAGCACTACTCAGCCAAATACTAATACCCATCAACTGAATCCTAAATTACAACTTGATTTAATGATATTTGGACACGGAACTTGCCAAGGCTTTAGATTTAGTAGAGAAATATGAATTAAATGTGGTTTGACAAGTTGCCTATGATCACAATAAAATTTAACGTTATTACTTGAGAAAAACCATAAAATGGAATGTTTTCCTCACACTTACCTACACAAAACTAGAACTAATTACTTATTTCACAAAAACGAGCCTACCGTTTTCTCCTAATTTTTTACTCCCTCTCTATAAAACACATGAATTGGCTGCCAAAGAATTCTGAACCAATTCTCTCTCAATTGTTGTGTATTGTTCTGTCCTAAAATCTTCATCAATTGAGCATTGTATTTATAATTTGAACCGTTGAAGTTTAATGGTAAGCTTACTTTTCCTTATTGCATTAGGAGTTCTTTCCAAATTGCAAAAAAAATTCTCTTTTGCAAAACACATTTTTCAGAAATTACCATCTTGATCCCTTAATGAAAAAAGAATTATTTTACGTTTTTATAAATTGCAATATTTCCTTTCTTTATTGCCGAACTAAAATATAAGACTTTTTCATTTTCCAAAATTGGGTCAATCCTTAGACAAATGTTAAGAAATATTTCGCACTTGCACTGGTAGTAACACGATAGTTAGACTCCTCTTTAACTAGAATAACTATAACTTTTAAAAGTTCAAATACTCAAACTCTGTTTCTCACTCCTAATCATTGCGTCCAATAAACGAGTCCATCCAATCATGCTCTTTTGCTTGCCATGTCACTATGCCACGTATACATAGAAAACTTAAAGGCTCCTCAACTTCTTGCAATAGTAGGTATGAGCACCTATAAAGCACCATTTAAGATGTGCCCAATAGTAGAAACAACTGACATACTCACACACTTAAAAAAGTAAATGCTGCACAATAGCAGCATATTCTGATACTATTAGTGCATTTTTTCAGTAATATAGGCTATACGTCTAGTTGTTGATGACTTTATTGTACCATATGGGAAATGATTATTTACATCCAATTCGCTAATGCCCTCGTAGTGAAATGTGAGCTTTTCATCCTTGTGAAACTTTCTGAATACATTTTTCTCTATGCATATAGGAAAGAATTTCCACAATATCGGCACCACCACCTGGTAGATGAGCATTCACACTTTGCCCGTAGTACCTCATTACATATCGCCTTTGATACCGACCTTCACCCTACACTCGTCAGATATTAGCTCCTTAGATGAATGACATATGCCACAATTCCAAAACACATGTTGAACACCAACGCTAGATGCTCATCTTTGTCATTTCTTCAACAATGTTAGCCACACTTCTCCAAACAAATCGACAAAACACGTAGGCCAATTCGTACAATACCTACATTTATCATCCATTGTCCCTAAAGCTTTCCATTATTAGTTTCGCTCGCTTTTCGACCCATTTAACAAATATGTCATGGTCCTAAAATTGTTTCCTAAAAATTGCAATGTCGGTGATCTCTTACAACCAACTATGCACATGCAAAAGAGCCCACTCTAATACTAATTTTTTTGGATTACCCATGTAGCCCCTAAGGTCTTGTGCACTAGGGTAGCTTTCTCCTCTTACACGTGTCGAAAAGTCTGAACACAAATGAATAATCTCACATGCTTAAGGATAAGATGTTGCACAATACCTGCAAGTGATGACATCATTGGTGCACTCTTAGGTAACATATGTCATAGTTGCTAGCGACCTTAACGTGCCATAGGGAAGGAAAGGAAATTAAGTACGATCGGTATATGACACCAAGTGGTGTTTTACCACTCTTCTAGCTATCGTTATGGAAATTATACAAAACGACAGCTTAAGGTAATTGACTCGTTTATATTTTAGATCACATTTTGTCTTTTCCAAATTTTAGATTTAATCGCTCTTTTAGAACCCAATATAAGCTATATTAATGTTACGCCTCTTATGAAGAGGTTCTAGATAATCACAAACGTTGCAGCCAGCTATGAAAATCAACAAGGCCCGTACTTGACGTCACCTCTTACCTAGCCGAGGTGAGGCCATACAAGGTAGCCTAAGTAATGCATCATTTCAATCGAGGTTCTATGTCGAGGCCAACTCTGCATGGTCCAGCTAAAGTGTCATGTATGATGGACGAAAGAAGTTGGAGGCTCCTAACCTCCACATTTACAAAAGGTATCTTATCAATAGATCTTCCCTACAAGATCCACCTAAGACTAATGGATGTGACAACTCACTGTAGTATCACCTTAAGGTCTAATTGTCAATCTATATATTGAAGGTCAGATCTAAGTATTAGGATGGCTATTTTTCAGTATCATTAAATGTCGTCCGCCTAGGATTAATAGAGTGACACCTAAGAGAAGACCTCAACCGTCAAAATGAGGACACATGTCACTTCATCCAACGGTTATCATTTCTCTTCCACTACTATTAAAGCTCACACATTGTATCATTTAAAGGCAATTCAACTTTATACATTCAAATATAAACTTTTTTTCTATATTTACATGATACCTTTTCAGATAAGACCCTTCAATACTTAGTGGCTCACATCTTTATCACATCCCACACCCCTTCACTTGTACAATGACAGACTTATTAGAGTGCATATGCCCACTTCTTCCCATTTCGGAGTAAGACCCACCTAAAGCGGACAATACGTAAATAACGACTTTGGTATAGAGATCCGGGTCGTTACAAAAAAGCCTTCTTAAAGCACTATGCGACCAGCAAATAGGGCGAAGCACCTAAGTAGTGCCTCCAAGATATGAGGCAACATGCCAAAGAGACAATGAAAAGCTTTTTGTCCTACTTCACTAAAGAGATAACTTATTACATATAGGTCAGTAGTAGAGAGGTTCTCTCAGTCTTAAGAGGAGGTCCCAATATGATTACCCTCTTTGGATAGATGTACGAAATGCAAACCCTTACAATTACGAAGCATTCATGGAAATGATGAGGCGCAAATTCATCAATGAAAAATTGATTGATCAACGTAACAAAGCTGTCTGGGGCAACCACCTCCCCAAAGACAAAAGGAAAATGGCCCTAGTTCCAACCTGGTAAGCCAACAATAGAAACAGTTGACCACACAGTCACCCCTAACTCGGGCCAAGCACTGGCCACTGCCACCTTGCATGATATACCAACATTAGCCTACGAGGACGTTGATCCTAGTAGTAATGTTAGACTAAGAACGGCAAGACATCTTGCCCACTGAAGAGGAAGAGGCAGAAGACGAAGTGAAGGACCTAGGAAGGATGAGTATGACTACTATAATTATCACAGAGTATACGTTCATGATTTTAATGATTGTAGAAACTTACCCCAGAGCATGGAGCGGGTCGATTCTTGTGCCATTAGAAAAAAATGATCTTCCCATAAGAAAATTCGTCTCCACATAGGTATGACCATCAGCATAGGTAAGATGAGTTGAGGCGAAATCCTAGAGAAGAGTTCCCTCCTCAAGAAAGGAAAGAAAATAGAAATCGAACCAGAGAGGGGCAAAGGCAAAGGAAAGACCCCTGGCGAATCTTGACAATGACCATCCTCGAGTGGGAAGAGAAGTACAACCTATCACTTTCACCAAGAGGACGGGACAGGCCTACACTGTTCCAATTATGATGTCTAAGTAATAAGGTCTGTTGTCACCAGAAATAGGCTGTAGCGAATGTTGGTGGAGAATGGGAGTTCAATCGACATCATCTTCGGCTTTACTTATGATAAAATGCAAGTAGATTATGAATCGTCCCCGCTATATAGATTTACTAGCAATAGAGTCATTCTAAGGAGAAAAATCACCTTTGCTGTAGAGATGGGTAAAACAACTCAAATAGCTCACCACTACATGGAGGACCTTTGAAGAAGAAGTTGCTGACGATGAACTCGACCCTATATGATAGAGTCTGAATCTCAAATTACTCTAGTGGAAAAATTGGAGAGCTTATCGGTAGATCTACGAGACCTTACCAAAGCACTACAAGTGGGAAGTGATTTTCCACCTGAGGCTAAAAGAAGCTTAAGCATTTTCTTAGCAAGAATTTACATGTCTTCGCTGGGAAGCATGAGGATATGGTGGGCATTGACCCGAATGTGAGTTGCCACCACCTGAAAATTGATCCTAAGGTTGCCCCCGCATAGATAGAAAATGAGGGCTCTTAATCTAGAGAGGTATAAAGTTTTGAGGGAGAAAGTGAAAAAGCTAACAAATTATTGCTTTAGTAGGGAGACTAGTTACCCAAAGTGGATCTCTAGTCCAGTATTGGTGAAAAAACACAATGGCAAATGGAGAGTGTTTATAGACTTCTCTAACTTCAACCAAGCTTGACCTGATGATAGTTTTCCCCTCCTAAAGATAGACCAACTAGTGGACTTAACCGCAGGCCATGAATCGTTGAGCTTCATGGATAGCCATTTGGGCTACAATAAAATCTTGATGAGCTTCATGAATTGCACTCAAACTCTATCTAAAACAAAGGATAATCATTATCAAAATCAACATTTATAACTCTATCGATACATAATTATTTGGCCCAAATAAGATAGGAATTTAAAAACATATTTTATTTTAGCCCTATTTTTTTTTCTAAATATTAAAAATATACTTTATAAAATAAATAAAATTTTATTCTAAACTTTTCGGGACGTTACTCAAGCCTTTGTCGATTTTATAGCAGAGTTCACTAATATCTTCGAAGTGGAAGAGGAAATGGAACTCGTCTAGCCCTCCCTCCCATATGGTTGAGTATGAGGCTCTATTAGCTGGTCTCAAGCTAGCCAAGGAAATGCAAGTTAAGATGCCCCTTATATGCAGTGACTCCCAACTTGTTGCGAGTCAAGTCAATAGCACAAATGCATGGTAGCCTACCTCAAACAGGTTATGAATCTTTTTCCTTCATTCGAAAGGTTTGAACTAACACAAATACCACGCCTAGAAAACATCCATGCTTGTAGCGACCAAGAAAAAAAAAAATCTTATGTCATTTTCAAATAAAATTTTCTTGTAGAACTCGAAAATAATCTGATTTATATTATTAAGTCGCTACGACCTTTTCTAAGAGTTCAAATTAAATATTTGTCACGATAGTAAATTTGTGCGTACTTGTCTTAAAATTTTAAAGTTGGTATGACATATCTTAAGTCGAAAAGTTAAAATAAGCTCCATGCACTTATTTACATAAAATATTTATTTCTTATGTATGTGAATAGAATTTGCTGTAAATCCTACTTGGGTCGAATAACTAAAGCATTTTAGAGGTTGATAAAATATATCATATATTATATTCGTTTTGAAGCTCGTGTTAAACAAAATAAATTGGACTTGCGAAGAAATGATTTTGAACTATATATATTCGAGTTGTCTTGGTAGGTAGAAAAGTAATCAAAATTTTAT
>CAIGRN010100920.1:0-17214 GCA_903798345.1 Fraxinus anomala
TTTTTTTTTTTTTTTTTAGAGAAATAAAAATTCTTTTGGCATTTATATACTTTCTTCCTCCACGCACGCAACCGTAATTACGGGGTGGTGCCATCCCACGACGTAACTACTAAACGACACCGTCCCTCGCAGTCGGTATATCCCATTATTACCATATCACCGGCTATCCCGGTGGCTTATCTCCTCACCTAAAAATCTCGTTGTATAAGTTAGTCAATTTCTTTCAAGTTTTACGTTTCCCGAGACACGTTCAATCATTCTCTCGCCGGAGCTGTGTTGATTCGCCTCCGATTTTTATCTTTTAATTCTGTAAGTACTCTTGAATTTCCATTAATCAATTAGTTTATTCGTTTTTGTTGAAATATTCGATTGTTTAACTTTGTTCCCTTTTTTCCCCCTGGATTGTTTGATAGGTTATTTGTGTTATGGATATGACTTTTTGGATCTATACATGTTTGTTTTGGCTGATAAATCATAAATCTACTAGAATCTTATGTATAGGTATTTTTATCTATGTGCGTGTTCATACACTTTTTGAACTTGTGTAAGTTTTGCTGTTCTGGCTAGTGATTTTGTTTTACTGATTACTCATGGTAGAACTTAAGTGCTTAGTTTGTTTTTCTTATTGTCTGATATTTTGTTTAATTTGGCAATTATACCAGCATGTACACTAGTCACCATAGAGTTTCACAAACACCTAGTTGATATTGGCTTTGCTTATTGCAATATCTGAACAAAATTTCGTGTCATATATTTCTTTAACTGGGAAAGTTGCATTGCTTACTTTGTTCTGGGATTTCAGAATCGTGTTATGTTAATCTGCAGGAATTTTCTTTATGTACCTCTCCTTTTCATTTGAAGGGATTCTTGAAATAAGTTCGGAGAATGATTTCTATTTGGTATTTTGTGCCCTGCATTTCAAGTTTCATAAGTTTGAAGGGGAAGTAGTTGTAGTAGTATCTTTTGCGGCAGGATCCTATTAACATTTCAGATAGAGGTCTAATAACATTATGTTTAGTCAACTAAATTTGCAACCAAAAGACATTTCTTTTGGAAAAAATTATCCATCCTTAATATTTTCTTGAAAGTAGAATATATTTTGCCAGAGAGAGATTTTTTGCCTGTGTGCTGGACATTTTTCTGTTTAATATGATGATTTCATGAGATTCATATAATTTGTGCTTCTTGTAATTCTGTTC
Organism: Fraxinus anomala; assembly: GCA_903798345.1. NCBI lineage: Eukaryota > Viridiplantae > Streptophyta > Magnoliopsida > Lamiales > Oleaceae > Fraxinus > Fraxinus anomala. The sequence continues at coordinate 1,200 of CAIGRN010100920.1, forward strand.
TGACTTATAACCATGGTTCTTTTCCCCGACCTTATCTGCTGCAAATAGGAAGTCTTTAAACCTTGAGATCTCTATAGATGGCGGATAATGAAGACAGGACTGAAACTGCTCCCAAAGGAAATGAATGGGAAGTCGTATCACTCACAGAATCGGCATATGCTGCTGCCCCTGGTCCCAAACAGGTTGATCCAAGTGAAGATAGCCATGGTAATTCAGTTGGAGAAAGTGAAGCTGAGACTTCTCGTGCTATGTTTATGTCAGGCCATTTTCTTTTTCCTCAAAGTCAGCACGAGAATATGCCGTTGGAACCTGAGTACAACGAGATACGAAATGAAAAACGAGATGAAGGTGATCTTCCTTGTTTGATTGCTGAAGAAAAGGGTAAATTGGATGTCAAAGATGAAGAAAAAGTGAGCATCGAAGAACTGATGTCTGATGAATTTCCTGGAGTTCAAGATTTTGATGAGAAGGACAACAGGCTATCAGTTGGTGGTGCAGATTTACAAAAAGATACGGACAGAGAGCAGTTCATTTCTGGTTCTGCAGAATTTAGTGCATTCCATAACATATCAAACATGGGCAGGTCCTATACTGTTGAGGAGGATGCAATGACTGATGATATGGCTGAACCTTTTGAACATGCTTTGAATTCAAGCTCGCCAAGTTTCCAGAAGCCTGTTGAGGAAAACAAGTATGATGGGGCTGACCTTCCTTGCGAAGCTTGGTGGAAAAGGCAGGCTCTTTCATTGTATGCGCATGCAAAAGAGGCCAACACATTTTGGTCTATTATCATTGCTACAGCTGTCGCAGGGCTTGTAATTATTGGACACAAGTGGCAGCAAGAAAGGTGGCAAATTTTGCAGCTTAGGCGGCAGTTCAGTATCAATGATGAGGTATTAAGTCTTAAATTTTTAAACATATTGATTCTTTTAGTGTGTCCTCATTTGATAGGTAGATAAGCATGTTTGATTGCATTCTTATTTTACTTGTATAAGTAAGGAGAGAGAAAAAGTACCAAGACTCCTTGTAAGTAAAATATGCGTGCACCCAAACATGCTCTGGATTGTGTTTCATTTGTTCCATCTGACGCTGCCATGCAAAAAATATGAAATATTTATAGCCCAAAAGACATGATTTAGCAATCCATATCTTGATAAGAAATGTAGTACATTTAGTTAACGGTGCAGGGATGGTTGATTGATTGTTACATTGAAAAGATGGATGGTAGGTTATAGTGAACGAAGTTTTAGAAAAATGTTCCAAGGCCACCAGTTGGTCACTTTGAATCCATTTCCTGCAGCCATGTTCCTCGGCCTTGTTGTCTCTCATTACATAGTTCCCCAGTCCCCAGGAGAAAACGAGAAAACTTAAAATAAATGAAGGTGGAAAACTATTCTAAAGTTTTAGGAAAAGTCTTTTAGTTTGATCTAATGCCTGATGCAAAGTGGAGATGGTTATGATACATGGTTTTGCAATTTAACACCTTAAGGAAGGGTAAAAAGGAGAAAGAATGACAAGGTTATATAGGGCCTGTTTGAGCCCCATTTTCGGTGTATAATGCATTTTAGAATGGTAGATTGATGGAGAATGAGTGGTTAAAAATTAAGGAAATTTTTTGGATTTGCGTGTAATATTATTTTATTGAAGAACGTGTGATTGAAAAAAAAAAGGAAAAATGTATTTTGGAAAAAATTGGGATCAAACGAGCATAATATGGTTATTCTTATTCGTTGTTTGACATGATGAGCTTTACTCATGTCTGTGTAATGTTACATATGACCGAGTGCAATTTGCAATCCATCGTCATTTAGACAGAATAGATTGGATTTAAGTAGCAAGCATATTGACTTTGATGGGTAACAGAAAATGTATCTACATGTATGATGGTAATAATGCGATTGTTGATTACTTTCTGTCAACTCCCCTTTCTTCCAGAGTAACTGGTACGAGACCGTTCTTCTGGTCCTTGTAGTAATAGCATGAAGAACAGAATATACTTTCTAAAAATATCTAATATCCACTCAATTTTTAAGCAATTTACAAACTTCACAACTCTTTATCACCTCAGTGTTTATGCTAGCCGCTGTGTAATAAGAGTTGGTTTGCCCAATCTTTTGGTGTATTGACTTGAAATATCATGCTGGACGGTAGCAGTGATTCAGTAACTGTTTCTAAGGTTTTAGTTCTATGCATTTAGCTCAATTTTTATGTAATCAGCTCAATGTCTATTCTCATTGTTACAGAGGCTTAGCAGAATATGGCCGGCCCCGATTAATGTGGTGTTTTGACCTGAAATGTCGTGTTAGAATGTAATGATAATTGAAAAGGGTGATGCTATTCATCATTAATAGAGATTATCATCAATCGCAGTGGATCCTATAATTCATTGTCAAATCACAAATGGAGTTGTGATGCATTTTAATTCATTGGACAATGAATTTAGGTGTTCACTGCTACTTAGACTAATAATGATATCTAATGATGAATAGCATTATTCAATTGAAAATTTGTTTTCCAGGATCCAATTATTTGCTCTACTTCATAGGCATTAAGCTCATTTTGATATTATAACTCTATGTTGTAATTATTCTTGGTACAGAAGATGGGCAGGATACTTGGTCCCATATCCCGATTTTTAAAGATGTGATTGTTCGTGGCCATCAATGGGGTTCATTTGTCCGCAGGAACAACTCTGCAGAACTTTAAAACAAGGACAAAAAAATTGAGAGGGGGAGAAGCTTTGGTGTATGTGACACACTGGATCTTTTTTTTTTTTTATACGGATTTTTCTTGTGACTAAGCTTGTTGATATTTGCTTATGCTGATGCTGATATCGTGATGGGGTTTATGTGTGTAAGCTTTGGGGCAAAGTTTGGTGCACAAATTGGGTAAAGATACCTCATTAGTTATTTATGATCGAATATCTTATATGCTCAGTGAATTCTTTCTCCTATAGGGATTCGGATTGAAATGGTTAAGCATAAAGCATGACACACCTATTGGGATAGTGTGTTTGTGTTACCACGTGTTGGAAAGTGGACATTAATGCTCTTTAGACACGTGTCTTATATGTCACCCAACATGTTCGATTTTGTTAAGCATTATTATTAGTGCTTATCAGTCGATGACATGACGTTAATTGATTTGTCATCTTAAATTGTACATCTAAAATTGCAAATCAATTAAAACCATCTGAATGTCGCGTCAGTGCTTGTGGGTAATCAGTGATGATGAATGATATTACTCTATTTATTTCCATTAGGAATGATCACTCGTTTATGTGACATGATATGTGTGTTATAAAATGTAAATGTATGATTATGAATTTATTTTATTGATCTTGTTATTTAATGATGTATCATATGGTTATTATCCTAGTGGGATATATAACCCTTTGGTTCACTATTCACATGGGAAGGAACGAAGAAGATTAGAGATATGATACATACAACACTTGATTTTTTAATCTAAATATATATTTTATTGTTTATTTTAGACACTTGAGGGACACTTTCATGCATGGATAATCACCTCTCTGTGTAATGAGGTTGGATTTGAGGAGATGATACTTTCATTGGACAAGATGACAGTGACCTCATTGTTATGTAGATAACATCTAGATAAATAACATTATTCATTTTCTTATTTATTTCATGGTAGTATTTATACTTTAACTTACATTTATTTTAATATACATTAAATGCACTCTAAGTTGCTTTTGTTCGGCCGTTCAATTATACATTTTAATGGATAACACTAATATTATTTACTTATGCTTTATTTTTTTCTATCTATTTAAAAATTAATCAATTATAAATTCTTCCCAAACTAGAGGCAAAAGTATTTAGTAGTATTGATCGTGTAAAATGAAAATGTATAAAGATTAAAAAGAAAATATTGATTTATAATTTTAAAGAATTTAAATTGATGTGTCCTAGTGTTGATCTAAACTTGTCTTGAAAGATAATGAACGATCAGCCTAATGTCTCTCTATTTAAATTTTAAACTATTATTAATTAAGAACTTTCAATTAATTGTTTTTTTTTTATTTTTTATGTCGAATTGGTTAAAACTGAAATTTATTTTAGATGCTTCCGTCTTCTATAAAATAGAACAGACTTTTCGGTCAAAATATTAAAGATAGCAAAGAAAATAAATAAATAAAACCGTAGCCTGAATTTCATGTGTAGCAGCAATGCGTATCACTCTATTAAGCATTGCGAATAATTTATTATCACTCATATTTGTATGAATATACGTTAAGTTCTCTGAGATACATCTACACATGTTATTAAATTTGTTTTTCAATTAAAAGTTGTCTTCTCATGTTGCTTTGACACATAATAGATGCATTAGTTACTATGAAAATAATATATACGAAGCACGAATACGTTATCCATAGCAATCGATTAGTGCACTATAAATAGAGAACAAGCTACATAATTAGGGAAACTACTTCACAAACTACTATAAATAGAAGTAACAAACTTACATGAACCTGTCTCACGGGGCACATCCCAACTGACAAAGAATGAAGCTTTTCAATGCTGACAGATCAGAGGTCGCATGTTCGATTTATGGGGGCTCTTGGAAGGCATGCTCTCTCCTGAAAGGCAGGAATTCTTCTGGAAGGTAAGGTACAATATGTGTTTGACTCGCTCAGCACTTTGACAGTCCAGTTGGGGGGCTCTTGGACCCTGGCCAGTTTAGAACACATCCCGCGATTTACTTGATCTGTGTGATGAGATGCCGGATCGCAGACCTCATGATTAGTCGTCGAAAGTGAACACTTGAGTATAAAAAAAAAAAAAAAAAAAAACTTACATGAACCTATTAGGTGTGATATAAGCATACATTGTTTTAAATTATTTTTCTTCTACTATACACACACAAAAGTATACGGTTAATTCCTTCACCAATGTTACACATTAGACATAGTAGCAATATTGAGTCAACAATAATTTTACTTTGTTGATAATAGAAATGAGACCTCTGCTTATGTTACACACGTGATTAAATTTAACTAATTCAAAAGACACGTAGTGAGACATTAATCTTGACTCACCTGTGATTGGGACTTGCATTTAATAATAATAAACCTCAAATAGAAAGAATGTTTCTTACTTATTTTCCCCCAACCTTGTTCAATGCAAAATATTAAAGCTTGTGGATACAAGATCAATAACACGAAAAGTTGTCCTCTTTGTCAAGATAGCCTCGTATAGTAATTTGATTTCAAATTGCATATCAACGTAGAATTTCTATTAAGTTCTTGTTTGGGCAGGATTAAAATCTAATTTTAATCTAAATTAAAGTCAAACAATCAATATTAGCCACATCGTTTCAACCATACATTTCAAAAACTTCTATCACAATCTACTAAAAATTTAATTTTAATCCCCACCAAACACCCTATAAATTTGAATGTCATTGGAATTAATTTCATTAAATTGATTCTACATAACTTATGTCAAACACGTTGTACGAAATGTATGCTACAACAAAACTATCCACGAGAAATGCTATTTAGCACAAAAGTGTTCAACACCAGCATAGGTGGTAGTGGGGTCATTGCCAAATTATCTCATCCTTTATTGGATAATGTGACGTTAATTTCACTATTTAGTTACGTGGTTAGTATTATTCAATATGTATATTACACTATGACAATGTGATAATAATCCCAATATTAAGTAAAGAATGTCAAGTAAAGATAATAACATTACGCGGCACGTGTAGTAAGATTTCATAAGAGTTTTCATCATGGAGAAAAAAGTGAATTTTTATTTATTGTAACTTTTCTACTTTCGTATTAAATCAACAATGTCCCCCCCTTCATAAAATTTGAAAAAGTGATAAATTCTTAAGATTAGAACATTAATATTTTTTGCGAACCATTGAAAAAGAAATCATAGAAATTGCCTCAGTGATTTTGATTAATTCCATGGCGGATTTATTGTTTTCACTGTGGAGTCAATCAAATCTAAAACCGAACCCAATAATCTAAGAAACCATAACCACCATTTCAGCGACTCCTTTTATAAAAGGCTTTTATTTGTAAAAAGGAAAAATGGGTACAGAAACCCATAATGGAGGCGGATTGGATTAGATCAAAAACTATTGAAGAAAAATGTAAGAAAGAGACAAAGGAGGTTACAATAGTGGGTGGCTGGGTGCAGAGGTGACATGGGATACAAATGTCATAGCGTGCACATGGAGAAGAACTATGGCAGATTGGGTTCATGCTTGACAACTGTTCCTTGTTTTGAGCCTTATTCGGTCATCACAAAGCATGAGAGCTCGTGAGGCAGACGCTCTGATCTGGACCGTAGAAGACGAAGCGACTGAAGCATTGAGTGGTCCAGATTAAAACCTTAAATGAATGGTTGGATGATCCGAATCGACATCCAACTGTTGGGATTTGAAGGTTTCTGTCTATAAAAGGAGAAGATTCATGGCAAAAATCACTTTTGCTACACATTCCTCATTTGAATTTCTCAAAAATCTTTAAGTTTTTCTTTCTTCTCTTCTCTTCTGCACTTTTCACTTTCCGGCTATATTTCACCATTCTTTAATCCAACTCGTAAGTATCTTAAACTTTTAAATCTAAATCAATGGAATCTCAAAACTCTTTTAGGGGGAACGTTGACATTAGTGAGGTAGCGGCTAAAATGGGAATTGAGATTACTAGCACGGCAGACCTGGTCCGAGCTATTCAAGCTGGACAAAGTGTACTGACTCCTGGGGGGTAGGAAAGACAACGAGGTAGCCTGGGGCAGCTAAAATCCCATCTGCTGTAAATCCGACCCACCTAGCCAACCTTAAGGAAAAATACCGGATCCCATATAACATAGAACTCTTTTCCCCCACTCGTGATGAGCGAGCCTGCTTTCCGAGGCAGGCTTGCATTGCCATCAACGAGTTCTTCCCATAGTGGCGCCAATCTGTCGATCCCTAGAAAAACACGATACTTACGTGGACAACAGATGCTGGGTCCACTCCCGTCAACTCAAGCAAATTCTGCCGCATTTTGACCGGAAAATTGGTGAATAGGCGGGAGACAAAAAATGTTCGAGCTCTGGCGGGTGAAACAAGGGTAACTGCGCTAACAACAATCACCAATCGAATGCTGAACTTTTGTTGGTTTTATATCTTGTTTAACTGATTCCCTTATGTAGGATGACTAAATCTGCACTCTATATGAAGTAAACTTCATCTCTTTGATGGTCTTAATTGCATCTTCTAAACTGAAATATCCCACTGGCCCCACTGAATAGGTTTTCATCAAGCTAAGTATGCTGAGATGGTATAGGACTGCTATATTAAGTTCTATGTCACCATGTCTTTGTGTTAACATCTCATCTAAATGCTTAAGCAATAAGAGAGGGATCTCTCGTATTTATTTAAATATTTTTTTTCAACACTTTGAATAGCTACATTAAGTGTTTTCATGAAGTTAGAGTCTTGTAGCCATTTGTAAGAAGTGATTAACTGGCATTACTGATGCATTTAAATGAAAGCAATCACTTGGGATCGCAGTGGGGTGTCGTGGGGATGACATTGTCATTGAATACTTTTATTCATTCTTGTTTTCTTTGTTTTGACAAATTTGCCTTCTGCAAAACCAGCAGCTTTACTTTAACAACCTCATTTTGTTACAATTTAACCACCTGTTATTATTTTTACCATGACACAGGCAATAGTTGTTCTTACAAATAAATAGTCGGAACATTGCCTATAATCTATTTCCTGATGTGTTACGTACATGCATGTATACGATTGTAAAGATGTAGGATGTGCTTATTACTTGTATTAGATGCTAGTAAACCATTATGCTTGAACTAAATTAAGCTCAGTTCGAGGACCATATTGTACTCTTTCCTTCAGATGCTATTTGGACTTTTTTCCTCAACTATGCATAGTGATTTTGAGTTCACTTCCTCTATTTTCCCTCACTATTTATGTTAACAACATTCAATGGTAACTCAAGTCTGGAACTGAAAACAATGATCCTGTGTTTTTTTTGGATCAGAATTAGCACGTCTGAACTATAGTGGATTCTATACTGTGGTTTTGGAGAAAGATGACATCGTGTTGTCTGTAGCATCCATCAGGTAAATTACTATGTACAATTTGTTTATATTTCTGCAATATACTATCTTTGAGTGCCTTTTGATTGTGGTATTACCTTTCATCTCAAAGTTTATCTAGGATACTGTTGCATTCTTACATCTAATATCACATGCTTCCTAGTGCTTCGTCCTTGTGGCTGATGAAGATACATTCTAATTTTTTTTTTTTCAGTGTAAGTTTAAGAGCCCCATATTGGCCAAACCAAAGTTTATTCTTGATGCGTTTCCTTTTTTCCTATAGATTTTGTCCTTGGATGCTTTTCCATTATTAATTGTCCTTTTATGCGATCCCTAGTAATTCTCCAGAAATTTTTTTATTGGACAGATGTTCTGTTTTCGTTTCATGTAACTTTGATAATATTTCTTGTAATCTGACATTTGACCTTAATGTAGAATCCACGTGGTTACTGTAGCAGAGCTGCCTTTAGTTGCAACTTGCACCAAATATCGTCGACAGGGACTGTGTCGGCTCCTTATTAATTCAATAGAGGAGGTAATATATCCATTTTCATTATTGATAGGAGACTTTAAAATTGCTATCTTCACGCGTTTAACATTTGCGCACATGTTCTTTCTAAATGAGCTGTGAACCTTTTTAACAATGTTTTTCTTGGTCTACTGCTTCTGGTGTGCATGCAAGTAATTTTCAGTTCAATTTTGGCTTTAGATGTTAAAGTCTCTAAAGGTTGAGAAGCTCGTCGTATCTGCCATTCCAAGTGTAGTAGAGACATGAACGAAGGGTTTTGGCTTCAAACAACTGGAAGACGACGAGAGACAAAATTTAAGCAAAATTAACCTCTTGGTGTTTCCATGATCTGTATGGCTGAAGAAGCCTTTGTATCAGAATACCATGGATCAAGAAAATGGTGAGGATTCTGTTTTTGAGATTTTGTTCATCCTTATTTAAATATTTAGCTGAGTTTAAAAGTAAGAAAAAAGTAACATACCCAAACATGCTCTTTATCAGTTCCATTGTTTAAAATGATCTTCTCTTTCTTGTAGCATTAAGAAATTTCGTACATCGGAGCCGAACGATGCTTCAACTTCAGGAGTGAGTGATCCTGGAGAAATGGGAACTTCTGAGGAAGGATTTTCAACCATACAGCCTGGACAAGTTTCTGAGAGTAATTTGTCAGTTCAAGAAGCCAACACCGAGACACGAACTGTACTTCGTGACTTGGAGAATTTGCAATCACACGAAAAACAAGACCCCGACATATCATCTGATGAACAAGAGCTTAGACGATTATCCTTCCATGAATTTTCTGTTCAAGAAGCCTACACTGAGACGGGATTTGGTTGTGTTCACTTGGAGAATATGCAATCACAGGGAAAACAAAACCCTGAAATTTCATCCGCTGAACTTAGACGATTATCCAATCCTGAATTTCCTGTTCAGACAGGATCTGGATGTGCTCACTTGGAGAATTTGCAATCACGCGAAAAACAGGACCCCGGCATTTCATCTGATGAACAAGAGCTTGGACAATTATCCAATCATGAATTGTCTATTCAAGAAGCCTATACTGAGACAGGATTCGGACGTGCTCAATCTGAGAATTTGCAATCAAACGAAAAACAAAACCCCGACATTTCATTCATAGACGACTATGCGATCATGATCTGTCTGTTCAAGAAGCCAGGACTGAGAAACGGAAGTGGTAACCTTATTTCAATCAAGTGAAAAACAAGAATGTCGAACTTTTCGACTTTCAAGACTGAATGTTAAACTAATGAAGTACTTTTTTTTTGTTCAGGAGGTAGCCAACTTGAAGTGGTTCCTAGTATGTACAGTGTACACCTAGACAAAGGCAATTGTTTGTAAATGCGAAAAACAGTGTATTAGACCAGAATGTGAAATCAATTTTTTAACCTGATTTCTGATACACTGATCTTGAGTGGCAGTTCAAAATCAGTTTTTTCTTCATCTAATTGCAAAGCAGTTTTTCTTCTTTTTACTTGTTTTGTCAGCTTTGATGCATCCCAAAACAAAGAACCCACATGTAGCTGACACCTCCACGCATGTTGCTTCTCTCTTGTTTTGCCGTTAATCAACACTGATCACGAGTATGGAGCAACTGTTACATTGTTCAATGAATAAAAAAAAAAAAATCCAACTTTCATTAGACAACGTGACACATGAACGCCATTTTTTATATTATTTGAGGGTTAGGTACCGAATGCAGTTTCAAGTGATTTGGGTAGAGATGGATTATAAAACTCTCAGATGCAATAGCACCTTGATTGACTTTGCTTTTGATATAAAAATAAAAAATGTAGAAATCAATTTTGCTATCGCACCAATTTTAATTCGAGAGGCTATTTTTTTAGGATTATTTATCAAAAGAATGATAAGTCGATGAGACAGCGACCCTAGTAAAAATTTCAAATTTCGTCAAGAAAATGCAAATATTTTCTTATTTAAATATTAATCATTTTCATTAATGTAAATACTATTATCAATAGATTTAGCAATAGATCCAATACAAATCTTGCTGATTTTAAATTTCTTAATTATTTGTTGTATTACTAGGTTTTTAAAGTTATTTTATGGCTTCAATAAGAAATTTAAGCATGAATTTGTTCTCTCCAATCTCACTCCTCTCTCTGAAACATTATCGAATTGTATATATCTATATATTTGAATTGTTCTCCTCAGTGACATGTAAATTTTTGCTTAACAGATTCAGAAAAAGAAGCTTCAATTTCAGAGAGCTCACTTAAAAATCTCAATCCCGCAGGTTTAGGATCTAACCCCTTTATACTTCTTTAGATTACCCAAAAAAATCCGTTATCAGTCGGCTGGAAAATGCCACTCAAATTATTTTGTGCTGGTCCTTCTTCATACAGCCGCAGATCAACGTTCTTGATCTTCTATCTCCTCATTGAGCTTTTGAGATTTATCTTGATTTCGTGGCAAAATTTAGATTCTAAATGTAAATATAATAAACCCTTATCAGTGTCTGTGACTTGGGATAGGTATTCTAGTAATAGTGTTGGTGTTGGTGTTGGTGTTGGAGGGGGGGGGGGGGGGGGGGGGGGGGGGGGGGGGGGGGGGGGGGGGGGGGGCAAAAAAGGTACAAACTTGATGGGTTTCGTAGGCATACAAACCGGGTTCAGATCCGCTGGTGGACGACCGGCATTGCAGAAGACTTGGTTTCCCTCTGATTATAGAGGCCTTCAATGGTAGTCACTAAAATCTTTGCTTATACACTTTTCTTTGCCTATATAGCACTGATACTTAGAAAATTAAAAATTATGTGTATTGATTTATGGAAATGTTTGGGCTTTTTGCATTTGTTTGCTTTATTTGATTGGAAATTGGAAGAAGTTTATTTTCCTGTGTTAATGAATATAGGTATTAACCAAAGACATAAGCTTAGATATTTTCACTGTGTTTATGGGAAAAATTTAATTTCTGCATTAAATGAAGGAAAAGATAAACTATAATCTCTACTGTCATTCTTAGTATACATTTAATTTATTTCAACGGAGGATTTATTATTTTCATTGTCGAGTTCATCAAATTTAAAAACAATGCCAATAATCCAAGAAACCTTAACCACCATTGCTTGCCACGTGTTCCTTGGTTCGCTTCATGCTTGCCACCTGTTCCTTATTTCAATCCCTATTCGGTCATCACAAAGCCCATTACTGGTGAGTTTCCAGGTCTGAAAAAGTGTATAAACCCACTGTTTCGTCCTTTTGAGCTGCCCACAGATTATCACTATCTCTTAAGCGTTACAATCCAAGACGCTCCTAATTTCAGAATCGGATAAACCCTAATTTTATTGCAGTTTTAATGAAAATGCAAGGTGAGTTTTTCACTTGTTGTTATCAATTTTTGTCATTCTGTTGCTATTTTTCTTGTGCATTTTTTGAATTGGCAGTGGGACATGGGAATTTTGATGTAAAGATTTGATTTTATTTTTGGTTCGTTTGTGGGTTTTGATATGGAAATGGGAGATTTTGAGATAAGATTTTCTGCAATTTTTGGAATTTTGCATATTTTGAGGAATGGAGTTTTTGTAGCTCAATTTTTATGTGTTTGTTTTCTTTTACTTTTTGTTTAATTTCTCAGATTGAATACTTTTTTTCTTTTTTTTTAAACTTTGCCTGTGATTTTTACCTTTGTAGATTCAGGAGCATTTACCTTTGTAAAATTTTGATTTACACGCCTAAGATTTAGTGTCATATTTATCTGCTACATAGCCGGTATAAATTCGAAGTACGCTGGTGATATAAAGTAGATTCTAGTGTTTTCAAGATTTTCAACTTGCAAGTAATGAATGACAAAAAATTACTACATTTTTAAAATCTAGACTTGACAGTTTCCGTGTATGTTCCCTTTGAATTGTGATAGTCAGGGTAAAAAATCTGCAGCCCAATTAATAGTAATTAGAGTGTTTGGCAAAAAAACTATTAGATTATAAGTTGTAGATCCTACAAAATTTGTGGATAAAAATAGAGTTTGACTGTTTTAGATGCAATTATAAACTCTGCCAAACATACACTAAGTAGAAAACAGTAGAAAGTTTTGGTGTCTCCAATCATGGAAAAGGATTCTAGATTATGTAACACTCGTAGATTCTGTTTGGTGGCAATTTAAGTGTGAATTTATTTTCTACAGTGAGTCAGCATTTTATCTATTATGTTCTAATAGCTATTGAAAGAATACGGGATGATTGCTTTGATATAAACAGACACCTCCCTTTGCTCCAGTAGTGGAAACTCATCAATAGCGAGTTACAATGATTGCTTTGATGCGAAAGAAGATTCTAAGGGAAAACCTACTCTGGACTGTATCTCAGAAGACTTAACATCATCAAACAAAAGTAATCGTGAAGCAAAGTTAGCTGTTGAAAATCTTCCAACTGGGAAACCTGATTCGGAGGATATCTTGAATATATCTGTCCCTGAAAGAGTTGAATCAAAGAAATCAAAGAGTGGCCATCTTAATGATGATGATCTCTTGATTTCACATATTAAAAAAAATAAAACCATCAGATCTTCCGAGAAACAGTCCACCTACAAATCCAAGCCTCTGAGGAAGCACAAGAAAGGAAAAGGCAGATGCAGCGGTGCAAAGAATTTGATGGAAAAGAAGTGGTTTGCTTCTGAATTGAGAACTGTTTTATCTTGGTTAATTCATTCGGGCGTTGTTTCGCTAAATGAAGTGGTCCAGTTACAGAATCTAAAAAATGATGTTGTGAAAGATGGTTTGATTGCCAGGGGTGGAATATTGTGCAACTGTTGTAGTACGGTGCTTTCCATCTCCGAGTTTAAAAGTCATGCTGGTTTTGGGTTGAAACAAAATTGCATCAATCTTTTCTTGGAGTCTGGTAAGCCATTAACCGCATGCCAACTTGAGGCCTGGTCAGCTGAATACGAGGCTAGAATAGCTCAAACTGGTCAAGTTGACCAGACAGATCCAAATGATGATTGTTGTGGGCGCTGTGGTGATGTTGGTCAACTGATATGCTGCGATAGCTGTCCGTCTGCATTTCATCAGACATGCTTGTTTGAACAGGTTTTAGGTTTATCTCTGCTTTCTTTATTAATTCAGTGGTTTTCATGAACCTTTTCTCATTGCATTAAAATTATAGTATTTTCATAACATTTTTCTTTTTTCTTTTAATTACTGGAATGAGTGCAATCATCTGTTTCCATGCACACACTTCAGTTTAAGTGTGTCTGAAGCTACGAACAACTTCTTGATAGATGTAGCAATTGCTAATTCTTAATTGTAGTTGCCAAGTTTTATGATATTCAAGTACAGATATGAATCAAGAGGTTTGTGATCAACATGAGCCCAGCTGAAACTCAAATCATTATTCAGTTGAGCCTAGCCAAATAACCTTTTACTGTTTCCTGCTTGGCCCTAGACTACTATCATCTTTAATTGGGTCATAGACATGTCTGCGATCTTCCCCATATTTTGTTTACTTCTTCTTGATTTAGCTCCTTGTCACCAGTATCTAATTTCATTGACCACCTGGGCATAATGAGTTAGCAGGTGAACTAGCAAGCGAAAGAAGCCGGGAATATTTAATTGGATGGGACATAAATCTAGTTTAGCCTGCTCTTCTCCATGCCGGTTTTGCACAAACACTTCGAGTTAGAGAGTTTCGAAGAGGTCTTCTCCCTACTCAATTTTCCGGAAAGAGGCTCAATCTTTGGACAAGGCGATTGACGTTTCTAGTGCAAACCGGAAACTGATGCATTGATCGTTTTAGTTTTTAGTTTTTATTTTTTATCTCATTGAAAAATTGGATGGTTTTTCTTTATATTCAAGCTGAAAACACACAGAAGTTTTGAAATCACGGATTTTCTTGTTTTGTTTAGTTTAACTATGTTTATGTAACTCCATGAAATATTGTGTCATTGAATTTTATGTGTATACATGTCCTGCTTTGCATACCCGCAAATGAGTATCTATATAGATTTAGCATGGGTCATTCATAGTTAAGTATGCGTTGTTAGTTCATCTTTTTTTTTTTTGGCTTTTTTATTTTTTTTTTTTTTTTTGAATTATCTTTGACCATCTTGGTTTAACACTGTATCAATGGTATAGAAACTAGATGGTTGAGTGAGTTATTGACTCATGATTTTATGTCTGCTTGTGTTTGCGATAGTTATCTGCACTGCATGTGCTAAAAATTATGTAAGGTTGTGCTTGGAGTGGAAGAAAATTTAGTTGAAAGACCTGAATAGAGGAGAACATGTACAGACTAAGAAAGGAGGTAGGCAACATTTCTTTCTCTTGTTACATAAGAGAAAATATAGAAGGGACTGGACAGTAAGAGATAGAGGACCTGTCTGCCCTGCTAGATATGTTTGAGAAAAATAAAAGAAGTATTACTTGTATCAAGGAAGCATCTTGTTAGAAAAATGAGGTGTTTTCCAGAATTATTGTCCTCTTTGTTTCTCCTTATTCCTACTAAAACAATAGAACAATGGGAGTGAACTTGGTCCAAATGCTTCATTTTTAATTATTTCTATTTTACTCTGTTTTCTGTAATATTTTCCTTTAGAAGTGCTATTCTATCTACAAGTTTCCAATAACTTGTACTTAGGAATAAGTTTACTGATGCTTAAATTAAAGAAGCTAGAATAGGTTCCTAATATGTAGTCGTAGAATATGACACCTCAGGCTGTGGTTGGACCAGCCAACCTTTTGCGAGTAGCTTACACCATTGAAGCCTGCTGTGCAGCTCAGAGATTGCAGCGTTTTAGTTTACAAGTTGACCTAATAATTAACGACGTATTAGTTAATAATCGGTAATAGTTGTAACCAATTTCGTACGGTTCTTAAACTTTACTACTTGCATTTGATTTCAATCGGTTTTAAGGTAGATTGTGTTGTTCGTATTTTTTTATTCTTAAGTCGAGGAAAATTAGTTTATTCTGCCCCGCCCCCCACAAAAGACTCAAAACCTCCCAGCTATACACTACCTGAGACGTCAGTCCCGTACTGACTGCCATTGCCTATCTTAAAACCAACATATCATTTCAATCTTGTCTTCAATAGA
Organism: Fraxinus anomala; assembly: GCA_903798345.1. NCBI lineage: Eukaryota > Viridiplantae > Streptophyta > Magnoliopsida > Lamiales > Oleaceae > Fraxinus > Fraxinus anomala. Next base: position 16,864 of record CAIGRN010100920.1, read on the forward strand.
AACCCACCATTGTTGGTTCATCACCACCACTTCCAAGAAAAACCCATCATTTCGCCTTAAGGAAATGTGAGGGAAAAATAAAATTACTAAGACATCCAAGTAAAAAGCCTCAACACCACATATGCTACTAATTATGAACCTATTAGCCACCCTCTAGAACAGCCATGGTTGCTACACTGATGTCTTACTCAAGTGTAGTTGTGATATCCTCAATTGGAAAATTCAAAATTATGTCAACAACACAACTGTGGCTCGCTAATGTGTCTTCAAAGACATTGCAAGCACACAACTCAACAAAAGTCTATAGTCTTGGGCAATAAATAGGCTCATGTAGCTGGGGGGGGGGGGGGG
>CAIGRN010100920.1:17284-28416 GCA_903798345.1 Fraxinus anomala
GGGGGGGGGGGGGGGGGGGGGGGGGGGGGGGGGGGGGGGGGGGGGGGGGACTTCTTGTTGGTTCATTTGAAGTTGGGATGGCAATGGGATGGGACCGAGAAGGTCGTTACCATTCCCGCCTTGTAGGAGATTTTCAGGAGCAGGGCAGGCGGGGATTAAAATATCCATTTGATGCTCCATTTAATTATTTAATTTTTAATATTATTTTTATTTTTAAATGCGATTTAAATAGAAAAATATAAAAATTAAATAAAATAAAAAAGATTGGGATGGGTTCGGGGAATTTAAGGCAAGGAATTTTTGCATTCCTAATTTGAAGCTCATTAAAAAACAGCTGAAGAGTGAAACAAGTAAAGCCGATCAAGCTTGCTAGTTAAAAGTTCGACATATGCTCAAACATAAAGATTCATTTGGTGAACCTCTTAGGACCAAGATTATACATGTAACTAAACTAGATGTACTCTTTTGTATGACTATACAAAAGGGATGTGCATAAATTCTTTGAAAAGGGAACTAAACTTATAATGTAACTGTATTGGAAGATTGACTTTCTTTCTTCAATCAATTCTTAGACAAGTTGGGTTTTTTTTTCTTGTTTCTGTATTTATAATCTAGTTTTTATTACTATGTAAAGGGAAAATTATGGCAAGTCTTTATAGGACTAATTATGGTAGGTATTAATAGGAAAGAAAGATTACATTAGGGTTTCATTCATACGGAAAATTATGGTAGTAGTCATAACTTTTCTATTTTGGTTGTTAGTAACCCTATAGGCTATAATAAGGTGTTTCACTTTATATTCTTAATACAGAAAAGTTATACAAATTTTCTACTTTTCTTTCTATTTCTATTTTAATTAATTTTACTATATATGGTAGCATAGATGTTTAAATATTACCATGTGGTCCAATCTAACTTGAGCTTTTAGATTAAATGGTGCAATATGGTATCAATGCAGCAAAGGTCTCAAGTTCCATTTAAATGAATTCTACACGTGTTAGGATTCAATGGAAAAAAATAAATCTCGTCGATACGGGAGAGACATATTGAATAGAATATTTAAATGATATACTTGTGGCCTATCTAACAGCTAAAACTTTGAGATTAAGCGGTTCAACCCATGATGTCAAAATGCAATAATGCAATTAATTGAATAAATAAAGTTGACAATACAATAAACGACGTTTTCTACATGTGAATTAGCCTCTTAGGGGTTGGTTGTGGTCCTTGTGGATATCCTTTTTATCATATACGGGCGCAAGAGGAGTTTTTCATCAATGAAGTATTATGATAACACATAAACAAAATATCGTACATTCAAAAAAATTTGCATCTTCCTAAATTATTATTACAACTTGGCCAACTTTATGAGAACAAATTTTTGGCCTACCTACTTTATGACCTTGTTCACAGAAATTCTAAGTCTATTGGCTGAAATATCATTAACTTATAGCGAAATTGCAAAATAATACAGACTCAAAAACAACAAATGATCCTATAGCTATAACAACCACCCAACTCACCCTTTAAAATTGGCTTGTAAGAGTCGGGTATCCAATTGGTTATAAACCCCCAAACAAAGTCTTATTCTAGTAGTGAGGGATACAATTAGGATCATTATTTTACCCATCTTTTTAGAACCAACATCAACGACCGCCCATATATCTAGCTAGGTGACTTCAAATAACAAGTAATTTACTGAAAGAAGCTTTCCTAGGTCACCTCGTTTGCAACGAGGGCCATCCCCAAAAGGGTTCTCTTTTCTTTTAGAGTCACCCTCCACCCGGAAGTATTTTATTTGTCTTTATAGCTTTTAATATATTTTCTGGGTTGATGGTTGCTCATATTTACAAAAACCTTATAGTTGCACTATTGTGCCATTAACATTAAAATTGTTGTTCTTCATAAAATGAATGTGTGAATGTGTAACTTTCCTCAATAGGAACCCTCGGGAATATCAACTTGTTCTCCCTTAAGATATGCTCCCAAATATGCTGACTATATTCACAATCAACAAACAAGTGGTGAATTTGGTTCACACGACCTCTTGTGGCAAATGCTTGTCAAAAAGCATTTGTAACTAATCGTGTAGGCTAGTGGAGGAAGACCTCCTAGGGATAAGAGACATAGGGCGAAAGAGAGAGCCAAAAAAGGATCTTTCGTGTATAATCTTGCATAATATCGAATGTTATCAGTTTCGATACGTAGACCAAATTGGTCCATTGCACTAAAATATGTCTTCTATATACTAAAAAATGTGCTATAAAGAAACAATTTTGAAGAACTTCTAGAGTAATGCCTTAATAGTGTTCATCCAAACAAAGTGAGCACAGATTTTAAATGTTACTAGAGAATTCTTATTAAGTATAGGGACATCTTTGTTGTCGTTGAGCATTAGTGTATGGGAAATTCCCCCATTTTGGATCAGAATCAAAATTGCTCTTTTCTTTGAAATTTGAACTCGAGTGTTTAGTCCGAAGAGTTGTAAAATCTGTTAAATTTTTTAATATGGAAGTTCACACTATTCGTGGTATAAATGCATTTCCTGACTGGGGTATTAATTGGAGAAGAACATGTATTTTACATATTGCGCCCTAACTAGAAGTGCTGGGCTAATGTGCACACCTCTTTTTTCCTCTGCTGTCTTTTTTGGTGACAGATCACTTTAGAGATATAGAATCATGTACAAGGAACTCAACCTGCTTATTCTTTTCTCCAGGTGCTGCCTGAAGGAAGCTGGTATTGTCCGCAATGTCGTTGCCTGATTTGTGGGGATGTGGTCAATCATAAAGATGCTTCACAATCTCATACATCTTTTAAATGCTCACAATGCGAGAATAAATGTAATTTTTCTTTGAATCTTTGCGGGACTGTTTTATTGGATTTCATGCAACTCAAGGACATGAAAAATAGGCTAATGCTTGTTTTAATCCACCTTTTAACATCTACAAAATGAAAAGTGAAACTTTTCTATACATGTTAGTGTTTTAGGCTAGTGTTGCTTATTCATGCTTCGTTTCTTACTTGGAGCATTCTCTGTGTCTTTGTGGAGGGATCAGGGGTTGTTAAATTCAAAAACACTTAATTTTTTAATGCATGCAAACAGATCACAAGACATGCATGCAAAGGAAGGGCATGAAAATCGAGTTGGCCTCAGATGCCTGGTTCTGTGGAGAACGGTGTCAAGAGGTAAATCATCGGTTTCCTTGAGTGCGTAAAGTTAAAAATATCTAACAACCTTGTTAAGAAAAAATTATTGCATGTAGTAAGGGAAGGTAAACAAGTCTAATATAGTTTCTTCATGTGGCTTCCCTCTAATATGAAATGAGCCACTCAATTTCTTTGTTTGTTATTAATTTGATACAGTTCCAGATCAGTTATGAATTATATGCAGTGCATACATCTTAAGGTGTTGTATGATGATATTTGGTATTAAATACATTGTTGGTAGTTTCGTTTAGCAGCAGCATCACACAGATAAACTTATGTATAAAGTTCTGGATAGAACTTGGTGCTTTGATTTGAAAAATCCTCTCTCGATCTCAAGTTTACATGTTTTTTTGGTGATGAGACTGGGGGATGGTAAATTTTTGCCTTTTTAGTTATTGCTTTATTAATTGTTAGATAATTATTCTTTCTCAATGTGTTTTAGTAATCTGTGCCTAGGTACTCTGTCCAGTTTCCTGATGGATGGTTGGTAACACTGTGATTCACAGTTTTACATCTAACATCCGTCTTATGGGCTCTTTTCTGGTTCAAATTCCCCCAGAAAAATATCCGTTCATGTTTAAGAGTTGGTAATAAACATGCTAGACTCTGCTAGCACTAAATAGATTACTTGTGATATTTGTAGTCTACATTGAAGAGGTTGCAGCAAGAATCAAGGCCATGCATAAAAATCTTGCTAAAATTTCTTAAAGAGATTACTTACCTAGAAATTTATTGTGCTGATCAGTATATTTAGCATAACCATGAAATGTTATTACATAAACTCACATACTTGAGGATCAAAAGATGAATTGTCTGAGTGGAAGTGTACACATGATAAAATGTAATGATTGTCATGTCCCAATGGAGTATAGCATTAAGATAAAGATCAGTCTAAATCTCAACATAAGGCAGGCGATGATATTGTTCAGGGAAAAGATACAGTTTTGTGAGGTGTAAAAATGAGATCGTATTAATACATTTTAGGTAATTAAACATTTGACATCAACACTCTCCCTTTGTCAGAAGTGACCAAGGAAAGCTACAATATTGAACTTGTTCCTCTTTTTAAGATGTGTGTTGGAAATGAGGACGCGTTATTATTACAGTTGAAAAGGTTACATTTTTATAAAGAAGGTAAACTGTGTGATCATTTTTATTTCCATTACTGTTACTTGTTTGGAAGTTTCGTCTATTGCTGTATTTGGCTTTTATTTGATCATCTGTAATATTCTGATTTTGTTTGTTTTAATCTCTGTGCAGGTATACTTGGGTCTTCAGTCTCACGTTGGGGTGATAAATCGTCTTTCTGATGGCTACTCTTGGACACTTCTTCAATGCATTAATGGCGAGCAGAAAGTTCATTCTGACAAGTGCTTTGTTGCTTTGAAGGCAGAGTGCAACTCAAAGCTAGCTGTTGCAATAACGATTTTGGAGGAATGCTTTCTTTCGATGGTTGACCCAAAAACAGGCGTAAACATGATACCTCAAGTCATGTACAACTGGGGGTACTACTGTTATAGAACATCCTCTTGTTTTCTTCACTTAAGCATACCTTTCTTTTTTCGTCTACCACTCGTAGCACAATCCTAGGTTTTTCATATTTCTGGGTAGATTCACTAGGTGAGCAATCACAGAAATATTTATATGAAAATCAACTCTTACAATCCATTTTCGTCCGCTTTAATTATTTATTCCTTTCAGTAGTAAAGTGTGGCTGTATCTAGCAAGAACGAAAAGTTTAAGTTTTTCCCCCTGCTTCCCCTTCAGATATTATTTCACGTACTTCAGAATTTAGTTTCTGTCATCTGCTGAACTTTTGTTGGTTTTATATCTGGTTTAACTAATTCCCTTATGTAGGATGGCTAAATCTGCACTGTGTCTGATGTAAACTCCATCTCTGTGACTGTTTCCATTGCATCTTTAAAACTGGATTACCCCACTCAATAGGTTTTCATCAAGCTAAGTACGCTGAGATGGTGCAAGACTGCTAATTTATGTCCTATAACACCGTGTCTTTATGTTAACATCTCATATAAAAGCTTAAGCAGTAAGAGACGGATCACATGTACTCATTTAGATCTTGTTTTCAACACTTCGAATAGCAATATTAAGCATTTTCTTGTAGTTGTTGGAGTGTTCTATCCATTTTTAAGAAGTTATTGGGAGTGTTGTAGGATGTGCTTGTTGCTTGTAGTTGATGCCAGTAAACAATTACGTTTGAACTAAATTAAGTTCAGTTTGAGAACCATATTGTACCTTCAGATGCTATTCAGACTTTTTTCCAAAACTATGTATGTTCGATGGTAACTTAACTCTGGAACTGAAAACAATGACACTGTGTTTCTTTCAGATCAGAATTCGCACGACTAAACTATAGTGGGTTCTACACTGTGGTTTTGGAGAAAGATGACATTGTGCTGTCTGTAGCATCCATCAGGTAAATTGTGATGTTAAATTTGTTTATGTTTCTTCAATATACTGTCTTTGTGTACCTTTGGGTCGTGGTATCATCTCCCATCCCAAAGTTTATCTAGGAGACTGTTGCATTTTTTCATCTAATATCACATGCTTCTTGGCGCTTCAATATTTGTTTAATTCGATAATGGTTCTGTTGTTCTTTACCAGTAACTTGGCAATATTTTTCATAATCTGACATTTAACCTTGATGCAGAATACATGGGGTTACTGTAGCAGAGCTGCCTTTAGTTGCAACTTGCAGCAAGTACCGTCGAAATGGACTTTGTCGGCTCCTTATTAATTCTATAGAAGAGGTAATTTATTAACACCATTCGTAATGCAACGAGTTTGAGAAGTATTCGTTCTCCACTATGATTGTTAACTAATTTTGAACATTGTATGCATGCTTGTGTCTAACAAAATGTGAACGGTGTATAATCTGCACCATATTAAGTGGTTCATGATCTTTGCAACAAGTGTCCAAGGAATTAAATAAAAACTGAAAGCTTGACCGATTTGGAGTATAGTAAATTGGGCATGTTCTTGGAATTCAAAAAAGGAAACTTGGGGCTGCCTGGTTGATAACAGATAGCAAAAATGATAGCATGGAGTTGATCTTCTTTAGGGGAACTCACCATGTGATTAGGGAGATTTTTTTGATAGAGAAATCTTTCTTATTTTGTGGGTTTTTTAGGTAATTGTGTATCTCACATCTCTGTAATTAGGAGTGTTTCTTAGTGGTGTACCCAAGAGTGATGTTTCATGATTTTTCTCCATCGCTAAATTTTCGAGCTTTAGAGGAAAAGCTTGTGTTCACATTGTAATTGTTAAATGTGAGGTAGATTTTCCCTTCCACTCTAAGGCATTTCCCACATTGGGGTTCGTTTAACGCATATTATGTTTCTTCCATTTGGTTTGTGTTTATTTGGCCTGGTTCGTTGTGTTTGGCATAATCATTTGTTGTTAATTTTCTTTATTTTATGGGAGCACATCCCACAATTGGAATCTGTTTCTTAAAATTGCTGTTTGTAAACGTCTGAAATTTAAGCATTTGTTCTTTCTAAATGAGTTGCGAACCTTTTTCACATTGCGTGCCTACGTCTACTTCTGCTTCTGTATTCATGTTACTAATTTCAGCTCAATTGTGGCTTTAGATGTTGAAGTCCTTGAAGGTCAAGAAGCTCATTGTATCTGCCATCCCCAGTGTACTTGAGACATGGACAAAGGGTTTTGGCTTCAAACCCCTGGAAGATGACGAGAGGCAAAGTTTGAGCAAAATTAACTTAATGGTGTTTCCAGGATCCATATGGCTGAAGAAGCCTTTGTATCAGAATAACGTTGATCAAGAGAAAGGTTAGGATTCTTTGAATTTGAGATTTTGTTCATCTTTGTATAAAGAGCATGTTTGGTAAGCTTAAAAGTAAGAAAAAAGTTACATACCGAAACATGTTGGGAAAGTAAGCTACGGCAAACATGCTCTTTATCACTATCCATTGTCTGAAAAATGAAGTATCTCCTCTTTCTACTAACACGTTTAACATATGCGCATGTATATTCAAGAAACCACCCATATTGCGACAGGATCATCCGATGAACAAGAGGGTGTACGACTGCGATCTGGATTTATCTGTTCAAGAAGCCAAAACCGAGACGGAAACCAAAAATGGTAACTATATCTTCAATCCAGTGAAAAACAAGATTTTTGCGCTTTTCGATTTTGAAGACAAAACTTTTCACTGATGAAGTGCTTTTATTTTCAGGAGGTAGCCAACTTGAAGTAGTTCCCTATACATAGCCCAAAGAGATGTACACCTAGACAGAGGCAATTGTTTGTACATGCAGAAAAAGGAGTGTATTAGACCAGAATGTGAAATCAAATTTTTAACATGAATTCTAAAACAGATTTCAATCTTGATTTGCAGTTCAAAATCTGTTTTTTTTTTTTTTTTTAATTTCATCTTACTCAGCCGTTTTTCTTCTATTTATCTTGTTTTGTCTGCTTTGATACACCCCCAAACAAAGAGAATTATTGCTATTCAATAGTAGTGACGATGGATAGCACAGTAATTGCTGATGGGGTTATCGTCACATTGTTCAACGAATAAAAATGCATAATTTTATTTGACAACGTGATCGTGTTGTCGTGGTCTCTGTGTCACGTAGACGGGTGATGAATATGATTACTAAACAAAGAAATCTACACTAAACACTAGCTTCTACGCCGTCTCTTTCTTGTCAATTTTTTTTTTTTTTTGGGTGTGTTTTCCCTGCATTAGAGGATGTGCTTATAAACTTAGCCGAACGTGCTAGTCCTTTACAATTATTTATCAACACAATGATAGGTCGATCAAGTAGAGGCTTTAGTAAATCAATCGTGCTACTTGTATAATATTTTTTTTACAATTTTGGTTGACAATCATATTTGGCAATATCACATTTATCCATTTCAAAAACAGTTTTTAAAATTAATGGTCCAAATTTTGACAACATCAATGTTGTCATCCATCATTGTCAACCACAATTGTACAAATAGATTAATTCTTAGTCAGTACAAGATTTTTGAATTCTGAGTTCTATACCGAAAATGTAAATATTTTCTTAATTATATATTAATAATTTTCATTAATAAGAATAAAATAGGATTATTGATTATAAAAAAATTCATCCTGTTGATTTGTGTTTTTCATTGTAATTTCTTTATAATTTAAAGGTAAAGTCAAATATTAATATTAATCATAATTATTACTCATTTATTATCTATGCATTTTGTATGATCTATTACTCCTCTTTATTATAATCTCAACATATATTTTTTTTCCAAACAAGTACTAAGAGTTTGTTTGGGAAGGATTTTTTTAAGTCCTTGTTTGGTGGGAACTAAAATTAGTTTTTTAGTAAATTTTGATAAAAGCTGAAGAAATATATGCTTAAAAAGTTGTAGATTACATAAAATATATGATTAAAATTAATTATTAATTTTTACTTAAATTAAAATATGAATTTTAATTTCTATCAAACGAGGATTAAAATCTTTTCCTTATTCATAACCTTTTCTTACTTTTTAATATCAGAGTACCCTCTACGTTTTTGTTCTATCCAATCATCTCTAGTTTCAACTATTGTCGCAATTAGAAAACGTAATGATGCGATTTTACTGTAAAGAAAGAGCTTTGAAGAAAAATTTGCAACGTACACAAAACTCCATTGCTCCCTCCACCTCCTTCCCTCGCTCTTCCTCTCTCAGAAACTTCTATTTCTCTGTATAAGATTTTTATACATCTATATATTCGAATTATTCCACTCAATGCCATTTCTAATTTGCCTAACTGAATCGAAAAAGGAAGCTTCAATTTCAAAAATCTCACTCAAAAATCTAAATCCAGTGGGTTTATGATCGAACCCCTTTTTTCTTTTTGTAAATTACCCAAAAAATCCATCATCAGTAAACTGGAAAATGCCACCTAAATTATTTTATGCGCGTCCATATTCTTACAGCCGCAGATCAAAGTTCTTGATCTTCTGTCTAGTCGTTGGACTTTCGGGTTTTATCTTAGGCTTTTTCGTAATTTCACGGCCGAATTTGGGGTTTAAATGTGAACACAATAAGCCCCTATCGGTTTCTGTGACTTGGGATAGGTCTTCTAGTAGTGGTGGTAGTGGAGAGGTGATTTCTGATGGGGGGCAAAAAAGGTACAAAGTGATGGGCTTTGTAGGCATACAAACGGGGTTCGGATCCACAGGTAGACGACAGGCGTTGCGGAAGACTTGGTTTCCCTCTGATCGAGGAGGCCTTCAACGGTACTACTAAACTCTTTTTCATCTCGGTTTTAATTTTAATTATACCTGATGCACTTTTCTATGCCTGTATAACTTAGATATGCTCAAAATTGAGAAAATGTGAACTGATATATGAAAAATGTGGGCTTTTTAGCATTTGTTTGTTTTATTTGATTGGAAATGGATTTTTTTATTTTTATTTTTTGGTACATCCATGCTTGGTTTCTGTATTGCTTGGATATTTTCACAGTGTATTTTTAGAATAATAATGTTTTTGTATTAAATAAAGGAAAAAAGTAGCCTCTTTTCCTATTTTTTGTATAAATGAGAACTTGTAGATTAACATTCTAACTAAATCCTCGATCATATTTTTCAACCCCAAGATTCTTGTTGTTGTATGTAGTTTTAGTAGAATGGTTGTTGATATGAAAAAGGTAATATTCTTATAAAGGCCTTGTAGATATGTGGAATTATTGTGGTTAATACTTTGTTAGTCCAATCAAATTTCTGGTCCATAAGTTATTAGTCTTTTAATTGTTTCTTATTCATATATGAAGTACCATTTCATTAATTACTTGCTTGGAATGACATGTAGGTTGGAAGAATCCACAGGCTTGGTTTTTAGATTTGTAATTGGTAGAACCAGCAATAAATCAAAGATGTCAGAGCTTAAGAAGGAAGTGGCAGAATATGATGATTTCCTGCTATTAGATATTGAAGAGGAGTATAATAATCTCCCATATAAAACGTTAGTACTGACTTATTATAAAAGGATTCTATGCACTTGTTCTCTATAATTTACTCTGCCCTTGGCTCTTTTACAGTATAGCTTTCTTTAAAGCTGCCTATGCCCGTTATGATTCTGATTTCTATGTTAAAGCTGATGACGACATATATTTACGACCAGGTGATTGTAGGAATTCTTTCTAGATTAAAGATTTTTGTGTGCATCAGATTTGTTTATTCAACTATTCACTTTTATTTGCCTATTATTACAATATCTTAGCTATAATTTCTTCCTGAGCAGATCGTCTTTCATTGCTCTTGGCAAAAGAGCGTCCTCATTCACAAACATATATTGGATGCATGAAAAAAGGACCAGTTTTCACTGACCCAAAGCTAAAATGGTTAGTCAAAAAATCAGTATGTGATATGAATTCTTGCAGTTTATTTGTTGTTTGTCATTTGCTTGCCATTTAACATGGTGATCTGCAGTAATTTTTAATCAGCATTTAACTTGGCCTACTTAAGTTCTTGAAAATTGTGAAGATAATTTTTCTCTTGATACTGTACTCCGTTTCCGTCATATTAAAAATTGAAAGAGAAAAAGGTTTGATTGCCATTTTACCTGGTCTTTCAAATAAAAATGCCCCCTTTAGTTGGCTTCATAGATTAGAGGAACAAAGATTTTCCTAACTATATTGTAAATTTTAGGTAAAAGCTTAGTGGTGTGAGGTTGAGGAGAAGATCCAAAAATAAATAAAATAATTGAACGCCCCACCCAATCTCTGAAAAATGGGAAGAAGTTGAGGGAAGTGGCTTCAATCCCCTATTATGTTAAATATTGTGCATATGAAGCGCATAAGTGGTGGAATAGATATATACAAAATGAGGATACACCATATTGTGCATGTTGTAGAGATGAAGGCACTACAACAACCACCCCCCCCCCCCCCCCCCCCCCCCCC
>CAIGRN010100925.1:7630-18702 GCA_903798345.1 Fraxinus anomala
AAAAAAAAAAAAAAAAAAAAAAATTTAGCATAAATCAAAAAAAATAAAATTTCAACTATATATTCTCCTAAAAGTTACTATATATTATTTAAAAATGTGGACTCAAATATATCCTAATAACATATTTGATTTGTTCGTGTCACATGGTCAACATCGTAGTCAAAGGAATACGAGTAACTAAAAATACATTGATTTTCTGTCGAGGACGTTAATAATATCTCCTCAATCCTAGGGTCCCACCTCATGTCGAGTTGGCACTCCTATGTCAACATTTTTGGAAATAAAATAGGATGAATTGTAGCCTTAGTCCTAAGTTTATGCTATTGTTTCTGAAGCATAAAATTCTCCTTCAAACAATCTAAATATACAAATACTGACATAATTACCTTAACATAATTTGCACAACATGACAATATGANCGAGGACGTTAATAATATCTCCTCAATCCTAGGGTCCCACCTCATGTCGAGTTGGCACTCCTATGTCAACATTTTTGGAAATAAAATAGGATGAATTGTAGCCTTAGTCCTAAGTTTATGCTATTGTTTCTGAAGCATAAAATTCTCCTTCAAACAATCTAAATATACAAATACTGACATAATTACCTTAACATAATTTGCACAACATGACAATATGATCAACATAATCAGAAAATTAATTCGAGCCCACCGACTTCATGATGTTTCCTTAAAATAAATTTGCTGCCTTCAAATGTGCTAAAAGTGTTTAACAATCGTTTTTTAGGATAGAACGAATTTCATCTCCTACGAAAGCGCCACGGCAATATGTAGGAGTTCCAACGAATTCAATGCAATGTTTTCACTTCGAGAATAATATCAAAACGATATATATATATATATATATATATATATTAAGAGAAAGTTTGCAATGAAAATGGTGTAGCTATTCTGGTAACGGGACATACTATTTGTAGACTCGTTCGTGGTCATCGAACATCTTTCAAGCCTTTGTAGAACATTTGTCATGGTTCAGATAGCTTCTAAGCACCAACAGACAACACTGTTCAGTATGAAACATTACGTACGACGATTGTTACGTCGGCTAACAGATTGTTCAGACAAAAAAATTACCCGAAAATAAGACAATCAAAATTAATTTCATTAAGTACACAAGAATTTGATTAATTACAATTTGACCCAAAAATTTAAATAAATTTTGTCCAAAAAGTTATATAGTACAAGAATCCACCCGCACCTGAACACAAATGGAACTGGACTCACACACATGTCGTATCGATCAGAAGGCAGTGGATCACGCGTGTGGACTTAGAACCGAACTCAATAAGATATAAGTCTTCACTTTCTAAAGACTATTGGTACCCCTTGAGATCCAAAATCCAATTCTCAAACTTCTACTATATAGGTCACACCAAAATTTTCTAACGTTCCTATGTGGAATAAATGTTTGACAATTTTCAATAAATCAAATTCTTCACTAATTTATAATTTCAAGTGGATTATTTTGACATCAAATATTTCATTAAATTCTAAATGATGTTCGATAAATAATATATCACATTAATTATCTCGCGGAGTAAAATGTGAATATACGTGGTCCCGTTAAAATCGAAGTACGAGTCCCACTAAAATTGGACTTCAAAGTTGACCCAATTCACAAGTTAATAAATCATTTCCAACATATGCACCTTGTAGCAGTGATATTGCAATTTTTTATTTTTTGATAGTTATTTTTAATATATTTATTTTTGTATTCAATAACAATTAATCATTCGATTATTATAAAGATTGTACTAAACTAGTAATGATAACTGCATTCGCCCCACTCTTGTTCAGTCTAATAAGAATTGAACTCGATCGGTCATTTCAATGGAGAATAATGAGAACTGAGTACAACTCATCAACTTTTATTTTTTCAAAGGATTTTTAAAATATAGCTTTTATTTTTCAAAATTTCCTCTGAATTAAAACTGTCGGCCACTTTTCCCTTCCCTCTGTATTTTGCCTTAATTAAACACTTTAAATTGCCAGCCCACGCCACCATCACCATCATTGCACAAATCCCCACACCATAAGGAACTGTAGTCACGACCACACTCAATCACCACACCAACTTCTGTGTTTATGTAACGTCTTTGTAACACTCATACACTGACACATTACTAGGAATTTAGCAATGTATTATGTATTGAAGTTAACTCTCATAGGTATGCGAGCCACATTTTCTAAAATGATATATATATATTTATTTATTTTCAAATATTTATTTTTAATCATATATTTTTGTAATAAAATAGGTTTACAAGTGAATTCAAATTTTTTTCATACTTTTTAACCACACATTCTCCAAAAATGTTATTATAACCGTATTTAGTATACAGTGCAATATCACTCACTAACGTCTTTTATCTTACGTGCATATTAACATAACTTTCATACATATTTTATAACATGGTTAGATCGTACAAGTTTTTCTAACAAGCAGGTAAAATCCATTAAAAATAACACAAGAAAAAATACCAAAATAGCGCATCTTCACTTCAAGATCTCAGTTTTCCGTAACCAACTCACAAATTTTAATAATTTCTTTAATTTTGTAGAACACAATCCAATATTGATATAATGTATCGGATGACATTAGAAAATACTCTCGTAATACATTAAACACTACATCCCATTTAGGGTATAAGTAGTCCTTTGTTGCTAAAATTCTGAATTTTAATAAATTTTGATAAAAATTTGATGAATTTGATTTAAATTTTTTATCAACTTTTGTATAATTAATATTGTACCTAACACTACATATTATTTTTTCTTTTTTAAATGGTCCTTTGTAACATATATTTTCACCATTTGCATGATCAGTCAGTCGGCAGTTCAATTATTCTTCACTTGTCTGAGTCTATGGATACCGAGTTCTGACCGCTCCACACTGAGAAAACAAAACAAAAAACAGTACCCATTACCTCAATTATTATTTCACTTTTTATTTGCAAAATCAGTCATGGAAGAAAGGCCAGAGACTGAACTAATATCAATACCTGCCACCCCACATGCGTCGACGCCGGAGATACTGACGCCGTCCGGTCAACGGTCGCCGAGGAAGGAATCCAGCACGGCCAAGTCATGGACTCCGACTTCGTTCATTTCGCCGAAGTTTTTGAGCCCCATCGGGACACCCATGAAGAGGGTTTTGACAAATATGAAGGGGTATTTGGAGGAAGTGGGGCATTTGACGAAGCTGAATCCTCAAGATGCTTGGCTTCCCATTACAGAATCACGCAATGGGAATGCACATTATGCAGCTTTTCATAATCTGAATGCTGGTGTGGGATTCCAGGCCTTGGTCTTGCCTGTTGCCTTCTCTTTTCTTGGATGGTATGTTACTCAAAACTTGAATTAAATTAGATTAGCTTCTAAAATTGTTTTTATTAGTGCTGGTGAGTGAGGGATTTCAATTCATAAGCAGAAGCTTTTTTGTTCAAGATTGCTGGCATTTATGGGTGTATTTTCTTATTTCCTAGCATTTAATTAATGTTCACTCTAGTCTCAATTTCTTTTGAAAATTTTATTCATTTACATTTTTGAATGAAAAAAAGAGTTTCAAATTAATTTCGTTTTTATAAAAAAAGTGCAAAATGGCACCATGTGATGTGAAGCTGAATTGGAATGAAAGTCTAATCTGAACACACTAGTCCTCACAAAATTTAAATAAAGAAGTTCATCTCCAGTTTAAGAGTTTTAGTCCAGACAGGTACTGGAACCCATAAATGAAAATTGTGTACATTTCAAGCATTTGATAAGAAAATGAATCCAACTTAACATCTTCAGCCTTTAGACATTTAGCTGTCTTAGCGTGTATGACTTATGTTGGAGTATTGTGTGTCGAGAATCGGGTCAAATAATAAATATAAGAATAATATGAACAATATGAAAATAATGAATCACAAAGAAAATAAAATTTACGTGGAAACGCAAATCCTGGAAAACCACGGACAGAGATAGATAATTCACTATAATTAATAGTAAGGAGTCTTTGGACCAATAACTAATTGGACAATTGATCAATTTTAATATATACATTACACCACGTATTTATAATCAAAGAATCCTTAACATATTAGGAGTATTAATATATCAAGAGTATAAAGTGAAATCCCCATAAAATGGCTAAAACCAATAATGGAGAATTTGGGATAAAATAGGAATCGAATTCACCTTGGACTCTTTCAAGACATTTTCAAGTTTACTACCAACTTTCAATAGTCCTCTAACGGTATTTCCAATCAAATACTCAGCAAGAATTCGGGTCACAACCCAATTCTAACAAACTCCACTTTGACATGAATTCCATTGCAAATAATAAAACTTAAACTCTTCAACTCCAACAAAATTCTTCAAATAAAACACTCCACCAAATTACTCCACCTCTTCAACCATGCCCCTCCGAAGCATACTCAGTAACTGAGAACTGAATCCAAGTACTGCTTACCAGTAGAATTACCTTGGGTACAAACTTGCTCGAATCACCATGAACAACAAAATCATCGAGTTCGCAACTAACTCCATCCAAGTTAACAAATTTGCTCGTATTATCTCTACGAGCAACAAGATCACAAACTCCTTACGTTGCTTTCCCTCCAGCGTCCAAACAAAAAGCTGTCATAATAAAATTTGGTGTTGCGATCCAAAAGCGGAATCTCAAATTTACTTGTCATCCTGAAACAATTAACCTTGTTCAAACCTCGCTTAATAACCAATCTGCCTTCCCAAGAACCACCAAAACCTTGGCTCTGATACCATTTATTGTAAAACAAACCATTTGCAACAATCCCATGATAGAACTTATACCTCTTTTACGAATGTTAAAGCCAAGAAAATATGACAAGATTTATATGGAAACCCAAATCCGGGAAAATCATGGACAAAGACAGTTAATTCACTATGATCAATAATAAAAAATTACAAATGATCTCTTTAGACCAATAACTAGTTGGACAAATGGTCAATTTCAATATGTGATATACATCACATATTTATAATCAAAGAATCCTTAATATAATAGGAGAATTAATACATGAAAAATTTAATATATGGTGAAGTCCCAATACAATAGTTAAAACCAATAATAGAGAATTTGAGATGAAATAAGAGTCAAATTCACCTTGGACTCTTTTAAGACATTTTCAAGTCTACTAGCAACTCCCAATACTCGTCCAACAGTATTTCCAATTAAATACTTAACAAGAATTCGGATCACAACTAAATTCTAACACTATGTTCAAAGAGAACAATTTCTTGTAATTTACAAATAGAAAGGGTCATCCCTCCCAATTTTGATGGGTCGGCAGCTGATATTCTTTTCTCTCTTTTACTGATCCTTTTCTAATGTCATCATACATTTTAATTGAATCGAAGAAAGATCCTCCTTTCACCTTTTGCTTTTTCAAAATAATCCACTTATAATGGACCCTAATTCCATGATTATTTTCTGTCTTTAATAATCAAGACAGTTGGCTCTGTACTTGACTCAAACCTGTCCTGCATTTCATTTTCATAATATTCATATTCTCTTTCCACTGATTATTAAATACATCCATTCCTCTTTCTCTTCTACTAGTTCTGGATAGTAGTCATTGAATACTTTCAGTTTTCAGTTCCTTTTTAAAACCATTTTATATAAAAACTTTTAGTATGATAGACGGAATTATATGTTATCTTCTAAACACTTCGTTGCGTGCATACTGAAAGAAGTAGGGACGGACTTGAACTCAAGACCTTTGCCTACTATGATATCACGTTGAACCAACTCGTCCAGAAGTTTAAGCAAATAGAGAGGAGATGAATTTATTTATTTATTTTATACTTCATCTTCAACAAAGTTCTTAAATTACTCAAATTTTCCATAAAAAAATTATTTGTTTAAAAGGAGTACATGCTTTAGTAACCTAAGCTTTCACACACCATATAGCTGAGGGCTCAACCTACAGCTGTGGGATTCAACTAGTATTTACATCGATAACATATTGGCAATTGGTAATCTTATTTTTCTGGGACATATTAGTTGATGAGAGATCGTTATCAACTTCTTTGCATTCAAGAATAATCTTCATTTATAAACAGAAATCTATGCATTTATAACTACGATAAAAAAGAAAAATTTAAATCTTACTCAGAACATGACTAACTTATGATACAACTATCTATGTTGAAACAGATAATTATTTCAATATAACACGTAAAATAAGTATCCTCTCTTA
Source organism: Fraxinus anomala (assembly GCA_903798345.1). Taxonomy (NCBI): domain Eukaryota; kingdom Viridiplantae; phylum Streptophyta; class Magnoliopsida; order Lamiales; family Oleaceae; genus Fraxinus; species Fraxinus anomala. The sequence goes on from CAIGRN010100925.1 coordinate 13,869, forward strand.
TTTTCTGTGAATCCAAAAAATTTAAGCAATAAAAATTTGCTCTTCATAACAAATTGATTAGCATGATTTTTCAGTTGTTATTTTGTGATGCAGGAGTTGGGGAATAATTTCTTTAATTATAGCCTATATCTGGCAACTATATACTCTATGGATTTTAGTTCAGCTACATGAAGCAGTTCCTGGGAAGAGATACAATAGATATGTTGAACTAGCAGAAGCAGCCTTTGGTGAGTTCCAATTACAGATGACCATTGCCAAAAACATAATGCGCATCCATCTTTTATTTGAGCCTTCTTATGAACCTCGTATGAAATTGTAGATTTTCACATTTTGTGGATTTTTGTGACGAGAAATCTGAACTGAAATATTGCTCGAAAATAAAAATCTAAGGTTCATGGATATGGATAAGTAGAAGTGAAGATTGACATACAAGACATTAGTGTTAGATGATAATTTTATCGTCTCTTGTAACTTCATCTGAATAATCGGGTATTTTTAATCGAAAGAGTCTTTAATTCTGCTTACGAAAATAGGATATTTTTTCCCTATTGTGCACTTGAAGAATTCAAAATTCATTGGAAAATGGTGCACTACCGCCAAAACTACAATCTCAGAACATTTTTCTCACTGCTATACAACATAATATTATATAGATTTCAGAATATGCAAAGAATATTTACTGTTACTTCTTGTTTTCAGGGGAGCGATTGGGGGTCTGGCTTGCTCTTTTCCCTACTGTTTACCTATCAGCGGGGACTGCTACGGCTTTGATTCTTGTGGGAGGGGAGACCATGAAACTATTCTTTCAGATAGTTTGCGGTCCACACTGTTCGTCTAATCCTCTGACGACTGTTGAGTGGTATTTGGTGTTTACATCCTTGTGCATCGTATTATCCCAGCTTCCGAACCTGAATTCAATTGCCGGACTCTCGCTGGTAGGAGCAGTGACTGCCATCACATACTCGACCATGGTGTGGTTGCTCTCTGTAAGCCAACCTAGACCACCCACAATTTCATACCAACCCCTTTCACTGCCTTCGGCAACAGCCTCTGTGTTTTCTGTCTTAAACGCACTCGGTATCATAGCATTTGCATTTAGAGGCCACAATTTAGTCCTCGAAATTCAGGTTCTCTCTCTCTCTCTCTCACACACACACATGCATAAACACACTCATTTACATTTACAACATGCTTGGTGAGGAGCACTGGACATAGTCTTGTCTGTATATCAAACATGCACTTATTATTTTTCTATGTTCTATACATCCATAGAAATCAGGATATACTTCACCAGGAACTGATGTAGTACTATCATGACTGAAGAATTCTTTGTGACATCTTTCAGGCAACAATGCCATCGACATTCAAGAATCCAGCTCATGTGCCGATGTGGAGGGGAGCAAAAGTTGCATATTTCTTCATTGCCACGTGCTTATTCCCTGTTGCTATTGGAGGGTTTTGGGCTTATGGAAACCTTGTAAGTTTTATCACTTATCTGTCAGCAAAAATATTATTAAAAGGAACATGATTCGAATTATAAATATGAAGTAAAGCGATCACATTGACGATTATGACACTTACCCCTCATGTAAAAGTTTAGGAGAAACAAGGTTGAATATAAAAATGTCCCAGAAATTTTTTGTCCACGATGGAACTTTGTATTTTAGAATCGGCAAATGAAATGATACTTTTGTGCCAATTTTGGCTTCTTCCCCCTCTGAACAACCCTTGCTATGATAGTTAAGTTCCTATTAGTATCCATGATACAAGTTGAATCCTAGATGTTGAAAATTAGAGAAAAAATAAATCTCACTTTTATCCCCAACAAAATTAATAAAACGTATTCTCAAAGATCCCTTTAAACCGATTTCTACGCATGCTGAACACATTAACCTTTTTCTATTTCCTGCAGATGCCTTCAGGAGGAATTCTTAATGCGTTATTTGGATTTCATAGTCACGATATCTCGAGGGGCCTTCTTGCAATGACATTTCTTCTTGTTGTGTTTAACTGCTTGAGCAGTTTCCAGATATACTCTATGCCGGTTTTCGACAGTTTTGAAGCCAGCTATACAAGCCGTACCAATCGTCCTTGCTCGATTTGGGTGCGCTCTGGTTTCAGAGTTTTCTACGGATTTGTCAATTTATTTATAGGGGTGGCACTCCCGTTCCTGTCAAGCCTTGCCGGTTTACTAGGAGGTCTCACCCTTCCAGTCACCTTCGCATACCCATGCTTCATGTGGGTTCTCATTAAAAAGCCAACAAAGTACAGCTTCAATTGGTACTTCAACTGGATTCTTGGTTGGTTAGGGATTGCATTTAGCTTGGCCTTCTCTATGGGGGGTATTTGGAGTATTGTTAACAGCGGACTAAAGCTGAAATTTTTCAAGCCAAACTGAGGAATGAAGTGATAAATTTCCTCGAAGGCTGTGTTGTTTGGTAAATGGGATTGGATAGTTGTGAACAATATGAAAGAAGAAAACGAAGTTAATATCTTGTCTATTCTGATGTGTATATGGAATGCGTGGAAAGGGTTCTCTTTATAGTGTGTTTAAGCAGTTATCGTTTAAGCTGATTAAAGCTTCCAGATTTGGATAAAGAAAAAAATGCATTAAGTTTTGTTCTCAATTTATAATGCATAGTTGCAATTTGTGTTCATTTTTCCCCCATTTCTTTCTTTTAATCCAAGCTCTACTCAATTATTTTGCTTCATACTGTAATTTCTGTGAATAATTTTCCTCTTTCTAGTTTTATTCCAGAGTTGCTGTTTTTACATTCTATTTCTTTATTCTTTGGACGATATGCTCCTATGTTCCAATTCGATCATCTAGACAAGCGCTTCAACTATATCAACTGTACTTGAACAGTTAGATTCTGTGCTATTTCAGCTGCCATTGAATAAAGAATTACATGAACGGGCAGGCACTCTCAATACCATTGTAAGAGCAGTTAGAATAATTTCCTACGACAAACATCCCCACAGCCTGCCAATAAGTATCACCCGTAACCACAGATAATGGGTAAATGTCACCCACGTTCACTCAACTTTACCCGTCACTTTGGAGCAATCACATCACTATACTTTTACGAGCAATTAGGTCAGTTTGCTAGTCTGGGAAAAACCATTTCTCCCAGCTCAATGACCGGGAGAAAAACAGGGGCGCTAGTCTTCTATTCAACCACTTAACATAACTGGTGACGTGACAGTTAAAAATAACAAAATCTCCACAAGTTTCCTTATTCACCAAAGTAAATTTCACCAGCAAGACAATTACCACACTTAACTTTAATTTCAAGGTTCTAAAAAAGCATATTTAAATTCTCAATATTGTTTCAAGACCATTTAATAAGTAAAATAATGTATATCAAACAATTAAAAAATCGTATATTACTTTATAATTTATACAAATAGACAATTTTCAAGTTTCGAAACAATTTCAAAATTCTAATTGATTTTTATTTTGTTAAACTCGTATAACTATTACACACATACTTTTTTTCTCATTATTTTTTGATATTAGAAGTGGACTTCCCAAAACGGGTATTATCGGGCCAGGTGAATTCAGATGCATGTTGGCTTTCCAAACTTCCTTATGCTTTAAGGGCCTATCTGAAAGATATTTTTCTCAAATGTTTTTGGCATATTTATATATTTATTATATCATTTATTATTGGTGGTCCAACAACAGTTATGTTAAGCCCTTATTTGGTACATATTATTTTTAAAATATATTTGTTCTCTCTTCTTTTCAACTACACATTATTCAATAAAATGATATTGAAGGAAAAACTAAAACTTTTCCTTATTTTTTTAATCACAGATTCTCCTTAAAAAATACTTTGGGATGGTGAAAACATCATTGGAAAAATTAAACTCGAGAGTGGGCGTTTTGGCCACGGCACCTGGGTGCCATATAGAAGAAAAACGAGCAGCAGCACTGTGTCGGGGCACTGCAACGCTAGCCCCTGGTTGATGACACGCCTGGGTGCCGGAGAGCTAAGCTATCGACACAGGTGCTGCAGACGGAATTTTCGAGATTTTGCGAATTTTATGATTTTTTTTCGTCAACTTGAACTCCAAAAAGAGGCTCTTATATATATTTCACATTGTTGCATCTTTACATTACAATCAACAACATCTTGAGAGTTAGAAAGTTTAGATTTCAATTATGAGTATCGAAAAGTAAACACAATTAATATTGATTATATTGAATTTCTCCTCTTCTACATGTGATTTTTTCCCATCTTGGGTTTACACATAAATTTTGGTATTTTTATTTTGTTCTTACTTATTTCATTATTATTATTATTATCTTGCGATCAATTCACAACAATCAAGTATTAGAGCAAGGTTGATTTTCTACACAGCATCGATGAAATATGATATTTCGTTATTGGATCAAAATACAAGATTTTCTTTATGACAAGTGAAGATGCGAACGGTTCTCGCGTGGATGGATTTGGAAGAAGCTTTGCTTAGTTTTGATAAGATGTCTTCAACCAAGACGCACGATGAAAGCAAAATAGGGATCGAAAAACCCAATCTCAAATTCTTCAACATTTTTCATATCAAATTCTTCAAGATGTTATAAAGGAGAAAATTGTTCCTACGTTGTGGTTGAAGTTTGAGTAACTTTGTATAACAAAGAGCTTGACCAGCAAATTACAATTAAAACAGCGCTTGTATCCTAACTGGATTGTGTGACATCAAAGAAGGGAGGTCGATTTGTGAAATGCCCCTCATGATTTTGAAACATTGGGTTAGCCATTACTTAAGATTGTGAAATCTTTGCAAATGAGTACATCGCTTTGATACTAATTGAAAGCCTAAGAAT
>CAIGRN010100926.1:0-15133 GCA_903798345.1 Fraxinus anomala
ATATGACCGAATCTTTATCCTTAAACCGGATATTCAGTCTTAGCATTGAGTTTCAAGTTGTTTGATGAAGATTGGACAGCAAAGGAATTGATATTTTTTAGGAATGTAACTTGAATTTTTTTTTAGTAATGAAGAAATTGGAAACAAGGAAAATGGCCGAGCTTGATGATGCTACGGGATCTGAAATATGTGGTGGCGACTTTCATAAAATATGGCCGACGTCGGCGATGGTGCTAGAGGTGGTGATGGCATTAGGTCATGATTCTGGTGGTTGATTTTCGGGTGTGGGGCCGTGAGGGTAGAGTGGGTAGGGGTGGGGCTGGGTTGAAATGAAGGAAAAAACCTTTTTTTCTTCTTTTTTTGGTTTTTTTATAATATGGGCGTGACTAGGTTACTATTTTGTCCTTATCAAATTTGATCAAAATCATTTTTTTGATCAACTAACGGTTAATTGGATGGTTTTCATCAATTTGGATCCCATCTGCATATTTTTGAAATGTTAGGGACTTTCGTTCACACAAATTGAAGGTTAGGGTAAAGTTTGCAAAAATTAAAAAGGTTAAGGATCGTTGTTGCAATTTTTCTTTAAATGAATCGCATAATTTCAACATTAATTAAATATATAGCACTACTTGTGTTAGATACCATTATTATATCCCAAAAGTTTAATTTATCATATGTCGTTGTGCATTATCATCAATGTCTAGACAACTAGGAATTTGTTGCATTTTCCAACACTCTACATTATTGAAAATGTATAAGAATTGTTCCAAGTTTGGCAGTGGCGGGATGAGGGTCCAGTCTTAAAAATAGAAGACTCGATAATTGTTGAATCATGTTCTCATACAGAAGTCCAATTAATGAAGTTCTGATTCCTTCACCGAAGCAAATTGAATTCACCATTCAGAAACCCCAAGTCATCAATGAAGCATACCAATCTTCTGGAAATGAGAACCATTTCAATGGTCGATGGATGATAATTTGTCACATTGAGGGAAGATGGAATTTTCAAGTTTAGGTCTCTAGTTTATTCCATGAAATTTTTTTAATAATAATAAGTTATGCTACCAAAAATCGTACATATTAATTTTTGAGCTTGAAAATTAAGTATGAGCACTAACAGAGTCTTCTTGTACCTGAAACGAAGGCGTTGATGTGTGTTCTCGTCTTCCATCCGATACTTAAGTTAGAGGAAATTTATGCAAAATGATATATGCTGATATTATGTAAAATCTTACATGAATAATGATCAGAGTCCTTGTATTTATACAGATAAGTAGTACACTCTTAGCAGGATTAAGTTGTGCACTTTTAGTAGGATAAATCAATTGAGCATTCTTATTTAACTAAAGAGTTTGTGAAGTGCATAGGAGTCTTTCCATATCTAAGAGTTGTAATTTGATTGGAGTTGTGAGATGGGTTTTTAGGCTCTAAGAGAGTGCTTGAGATTATCATGACCTCGAGCATAAGGTCGTGGGTGGTCGGGTCATACAAAAATTGTACACATCATATACCCCGTCCATCCATGTCAGAAGCTCATGCTAAATGTGTGAGTTTCTGGAATGAGATGCACAAGTACGTCGTCAAAAATAGACATGTTCATAACAAGGAATATGTATGCTCAAGCCAAGGAATAGACATGTTCATGCCAAAGATTATGCATGTTCATGTCTACAAGTAGGTATGCTCATACTTACAAATAGGCATGCTCAGCCAAAAAATAGGCATACTCATACCAAGGATTGGACATGCTTATGTGAAGAGGTAGGCATACTCATGCCTAAAGATCGACATGATCATGCTAAAGAGTAGGCATGCTCATGCCAATCAATAGGCAAGCCCATGTCAAGAATTAGGCATGCGCATGCCAAATATTAGGCATGTTCATGCCAATAGTTGGATGTGCTCATGCCTAGAAATAGCATGTCTAGAGCCTTTCTACATTAAACCATGTCATGAAATCATGTAGGGGGTCATTTTCCTTTGGCAAAGCTGCATGAGGGATGTAGCAATCTTCCTGATGAGTTTACTACTTGTAAAGAAGGTAGAGAACCTATTAGCCAAATCTAAGAATGAGGTAATGGAATTAGGCTCTAGGATAGAGAACCAATCCCTAGCAGTATTAGTTAGGGTTTGCGGAAAGATTTTGTACATCACAAGGTCTAGTGCGACCTGTAAGTTCATGACATTCGTATATACATTAAGATGATTGATGGGGTTAGTGGTCCCATAGTACTCCTTTATGCAGGGGTATTTGAATTTGTCCGATAATGGGTGGGACAGTATATTCGAGGTGAATGGAGTATTGGGGGACTGTTCCCTGGATATTCTAAAGTAGTCCACCTGCAATTCCATCATGTATGACCTTGGCAAGTTCACCCGAGTCCATAGTAACCGATTTTGAGGCCGAGGCCGAGGCCATAGCAGGTATGCCCGAGGTTCCAGTTCCACTAATATTGTAGGCAAGGTAAGGAACCTAAGCTCGACCATCAGCCATAAAATTTCCTGGTGGTGCCAGTGCTAATATCGAATCCAAATTCCTTTGACTTAGCAATTGAATTAGCGTGACAACTTGTTGACATGGCTCTTCAAATGCTCCTACAGTAATGACTGCTAGTTGGGGTGTTGGCATTTCTGATGATTCCTCTTGAGAAATTGGAAATCCACAATAGGAAGTGGGTTCGGAACGGGTGAGCTTGCTAGAGAAAGACCTGAACATGTATTAACAAGGACTTTTGGTAGCGTTTCTTATAGACAGCGCCAATGATGCTACCAAAAATCATACATGCTGATTTTCAAGCTTGAAGATTATGAATGAGCACGAACAAAATCTTCTGTACCTAAAACGAAGGCTTCAAGGTGTGTCTTCGTCCCCCCTCCGATGATTAAGTTAGAGAGAGAATTTATGCAAATAGCTATATACTGAGATTTATGTAAAAGCATATATGCATAATGATCTAAGTCTTTGTATTTATAAAAGTAGGTAGTACACTCCTAATAGGATTAAGTGGTGCACTTCTAGTCGGATAAATCAATTAAGCATCTTTATCTGACTAAAGAGTTGTAAGTCCTTGGGAGTCTTTCCATACCTAGGAGTTGTAATTTGGTTGGAGTTGTGAGATGGAGTGTTTGGATAAGCACAAAACTTTAGTAGTAGAGTCCTATTAGATTAGGAGACCTAATAGAAAGGGAGTAAAAATGATAGTGAGGGACACAAGATGTCCAAAGGCTTCAAGCCCAAGCTTGAGGATGTTCAGGCCCTTGGAGAGTGCTCGAGATTATCGTGACCTCGAGCATAAGATCGTGGGTAGGTGGGTCATATAAAAATTGTACACATCAATAAGTATGGCTCGTCTCGATTCTTTGAAAGGCAAAAGTGAAGAATTTGTCAATTGGAAAAAATGGTATAATTGGGATTTGGGAAAAAGTAACTACAAAAAATTTTAAAAAATGTGAAATTTCAGGGCGTTAATTATCACATATGACACAACATCGATCTGTCTATGATTTGGGTTACTTTTGGGAATGTATCACACATAAAAAGTTGAATTTTGCTACTTGTACATAAACGATTACTGAAAATGATATGGAAGGAAAAAAATTTGATGAAAAAGTTAATTATGTTTTAAACTGGTAAATGGTAGAGTGACATATGATATTAAAAGTTTCATTTGAAAATACGTTAAAAATTAAACTAAAACATTTCGACAAGACTTGGTGTACACCTTATTAACAGAATGCTGTCATTGGACAATTTAAGCCCTTATTTGATGACCATTATTTGGTAAAAATAAAATTTTTGAATAATGAATTTTTGAAGAATGTGTCGTTAGAAAGAAAAAGTTTTGTTTGTCCATAGATTTTTGCCAACACAAAATCTGTCGTGGCAAAAAATAAATTCAAAATTTTTTACATCCCTGCCTATTTTCCCACCAAATCCTTAGATAATTGATGATAAAATAAATTAATTGATTCTTAAACTATGACAGATAATTATAATATCCATTAATAGTTCGATAATGACCGCTAAAAAAATTCTGACCTAGTAACATTTCAATTAATGCCAAAATTTCAATTCCACGTCAATTCTTTCATCTTTCATGTATGAAAATAATAAAAAATAAAACATTTGAGTGTTACGGCCGAGGAAAGAGACATTGAAAAATACGTGTAAATGAATCCTGCGATGTTATATTAATTATAAAAGTGCGTCATTTTGCTAAATACGTGTCACACAATTTAAAATATTACTCGGTTCTCAAATTTTGCAATTATTTTACCAGTTTAATTTAAAAGGCGTAGGTCCCTATTTTATAGGTATTAAAAATTAAATTTTAATATAAGTTAAAATTAATAATTAAATTTTATTAAATTTACTAAAAATTTGATTTTAATCTACATCAAACAGTATAAATTATGTAATATTGCTATTATATGGAAGCAATCTATTATTACAAATAAAAATAAAAATAATTGATAATTGACTTATGGATTTATAAATATTAGTTAAAATGAAAACGAAATCGAAGCCTCGAAAGAAAGTAATAGCACACAAATTTGGACTTTTGAATCCTTGGAAGGATTTTCTTCTAAGTATTCGTGTGAAACCGTGGACTTTATTTATGCACTTTCTCACAAGGCATTAATTGAATACAAAAAAAATAAATATATATATTAATTTTACTTGTCGAAAAAGTCATGTATATTCTGTACTCAAACCCTACCACCGTAGTGTCCTCTTTTCCAACATCCACCACCGTCATTGTCGCCCCCACCTCCTAACTTATAAAATAGTTTTAATTATCTGATGAGATGATTTAACTTAGTACGATAACAAAATTTATGAATTTAAGTGCTTTTATGAATAGTTGCTTGAAAAATAAGTTTACTATACTCGTGAAGATGATGTATCGAAAACGGTGTTCATGTAAGCCCTTGTTTGATAGTTATTTTTTCGGGAGAATGAAATTTTTGAACAGTGAATTCTTAGAGAATGTGTGATTAAAAAGTAGAAAAAAATTTGAGTTAACTTGAATAATATTTTATTGTAAGAATGTGTGGTTAACAATAAATATAAAAAAAGAAGTGTTGAAAGAATGGTTACCAAACAAGTCGAACACATCAAATACTTAGATGAGATGTTTCAAATTTCAATATCCATAACCACGTCTCGACGATCGCTTACCAATACCTCAACACCTATTTTGAACGTCACCACCGTATCATCTTATTCTTTTACCATTTCACTTAATTGTCAATGTCGTCTCACTTCATAAAAGAGAAACAATCAATGCAAAAAGGAAAAATGAAAAATTCATTTAGAAGGAAATTATTTGAATTTAGGCTTGATATACTTACCAAAAATGGAGGGAGATCAAGTGTGTGAAATTAGAAGATGGTTCCAAAAGTGGACTTTTACTGAGCACGTCCGTGAAACGTGGCTTTTGGTGTCATTATCATTAATTAAAAAGAAATTGGAATAGTTCAGAGAATAGAGTTATTTCACAAAGTGACCCTTTGAAAAAGATGCCACCAAATTCCCCTTTGTTTCGGGCAAGTCACGAGACGACCATTAAATTCTCAATATTACCCTTGCCTTTGCTTCTCTTATTAAAATAAAAGATTTTCCACATTTATTGGAGTCGATTTATATATTAATGAAGATATTACTATAGTTTGATTTATAAGTATCTCACCCGTTGAGTGTTGAAATGAATACAAAAATAGTGTTCTGATATTCAATGATGGGTTATCGTCTTAAATGGTGTCAATTTTTTTATTATAGTCGAAGTCTTTTCAATGTTGAACTGTCTATCTGATTGTTAGACACTTCTTTTTCAACTCAATTTGGTAAGTTGAACTTTATATATTTTCTTATGGTGTTGATAAATTTAGGAAACGAACACAAAAAAATTGTTGCACATTCAAAGAAGGGTTAAAATTTTATCAATTTTTTACATGAATGGTTTACATGGTTGTCCACCACTCCAAATGAAAAAGATGCACAAAAAAATTTATGTGATGTTATTAGTTCGTAGAGTAGATGACCTCTTCTTACGGAACACCATTTTAGAGTAGGTTGACAATAGGTCGCTCGGTCTTTGACACTCGTGCTCAACTTGTGTCCACGAGCGAGGCTTGACCCATACCGTCCCTTTGGCTCGTGTGGATACGAGTTGAGCCCGAGTCGCTCGTATTTTTTTAGAAATTAGTAAAATAAGTCAAAACGAGCTTACTTGTGAAAAAAAATCGATATTGATTCTGTTTATGGCTCATCTAAATACGATGTCGAGCGGTCCAAATATTGGGTTGAGTCTTGAGCCGATGAGTGGCTCTCAACCCGTTTGTCACACCTACTTTAAAGTAATTAGAATTCTATAGAACTTACGGATCAAGAAACTAGACAATTTCGATGGAGCTTAGGACTACTAGAACGAAACGGCTGCAAAAGTTTCCTCGGGCAACCTGGTTATTTTATTATTTTCTATGTAAAATAATACTCTATTCACCGATGTGAATTGAGATATTTTCTCTAGCATAATTAGGTTTTATTTTTTTTAGACTAGGGGCAACAATGTCATTTGAGTGGATTAGTTAGCAGTCGTCACAAGCAAATGTAGAGCGATGGCATTCACCATTTCACCTCATATTTATCTTCACAGGTGTAAGCAAAACGCTTCCCCAACCATCACCTGAACCTCGTAAACCATTTCAATTCTATACACAATTGAAGAGAGAAACCTAGAATGGCCACCCAGTTACCGGATGACTTCAAATGCCCGATTTCGTTAGAGATAATGTCCGACCCGGTTATACTCTCGTCGGGTCACACCTTTGATCGGGTCTCAATTCAACGGTGGTTGGACTCCGGCCACCGAACCTGTCCAGTTAGTAAACTGCCGTTGCCGGAACCGCCTACGCTAATTCCTAACCATGCCTTAAGAAGCCTCATTTCCAATTATACCCTTGTTTCGTTGCCTAAACCCCAGCCTTGCCCTTCCAACCCGCAAAATCTGATTCAAACCCTTGTTTCTTCTCTGTCTCCTTTGGACGCCAAGCTGAATTCGCTTGACCAGCTAAACCGGATGTCAAAGCGGGACTCTGGGATTCGCCGGAGGCTGACTGAGTCAGGGGCTGTGTCGCCCGTGTTGGACTGTGTCAACTCGAGCGAGTCAGGGCTACAGGAGAAGGCCCTGCACCTGCTTCTGAACCTCAGCTTAGATGACGACAACAAGGTGGGATTGGTGGCAGAAGGCGTCATCGGAAAAGTGGTATCCGCCTTACGATGCGGGGATGGAGACTCGCGGGCGGTGGCGGCCACTGTTCTGACGAGCCTGGCGGTGGTGGAGGTCAATAAGGTCACTATTGGGTCCTATCCGGATGCCATTCCTGGCTTGCTAGCTCTCCTTTGCGCAGGAAATTCAAGAGAGAGGAAAGAAGCTGCCACGGCTTTATTCACTCTCTGCTCTTTCCCTGACAACCGGGTTCGGGCTGTACAGAATAACGCCGTTCGGATATTAATCCAGAATGCTAATTCAGGCCTGGAGCGGGCAGTAGAAGTTTTGGGTCTATTGGCAAAATGCAGATTGGCCCGAGAAGAAATTATGAGATTTGACAGGTTTTTGGATATCTTGATTGAGGTTTTGAGAAATGGGAGTTCAAGGGGTGTGCAATATGCCCTATTGACTTTGAGTTCTTTGTGTAGTTATAGTGAAAAGATGTGTTTGGAGGCTCTAAAATTAGGGGTGATTGAGATATGTGTTGGTTTACTGAAGGATGATAATGAGAAGGTGAGAAGGAATGCAAAAACTCTAATTCAGGTTTCGCAAGGAAGAAAAAGAATTGTGTGATCCTGTCAATGTTTTATGGTGCTCGTTTAACTGAAGTGGGAGATGTCTGCAATGTGTCCGGATAGTCCAATGTCTCAATAGTTAGCTCTTGGTCTTTCTGTTGAAAGAAGAAAGTCGATGAAGGCCTTTAGGTAGACTATTCCCTGGTGATGATTGTATCTTACCATAAATTTCCAATTTGTCACAAAAAAAACCTTTTAGAGGTGAGTTGGGTTTTTGTTTTATGGTGTCAGATGATAGACTTTTGTACAAAGAAGCATAGAGGAGAAATGTTGGTCCTTTATTGTACATTGTCTAATAATCATACAATACATATGAGGTCCTAGTCTCTCTGTTTTGGCTATTGCAATGGGAATAGAAATTTGTTCTTCTTTGTTGAGTAGTTCTATATGGAACACACCTTATGATTTGATTGTCAATGTACTCCTATGCATACCCAATTTCTTGTTTGTGCAAGTGTTCATGCATATGTAGTGCCTTGTGTGGTTAATGTATTAGGAGATAGCATGCTGAAGCTCTGGATTTTTTTACCTAAGTCTTTGTTATGAATTTTTCTTGATGCAGTTCGAATCTGTTTTGGGGTTAGGAGGTTTATGGGACAGTTTTCATTACACACTTTTATATGTAGGCTGTAAAATGTGGCGGTGCAATTGTACCATACACTCGTACAGGATTACTCGTGAAATTTAATTCTGAGCTTGCCGTAGTTGAAACATATTTTCTTGTACAAAATAGATGAATCCGAAGTCATTCTAACTTGAATATGTGGAAAAAGGTGACTTGTGACGAGGAGCTTGATTGAGTTCAGATACATATTCTGCACACGGTGGACTATCTGATGTCCAGTAGCTTAATCCTAATTGGTAAAACATCTGAGTACAGTGGTATTTATCAGAGTGGAAGGTAGATTGGTAGTGGCTTAGTTCAAAATGACTTTCTTACCTTCGATCAAAAGAAAAAAGAGACAAATTTCATGTTCAATATACTCACACAGCTACATACACGCGATGAAATCACACCCATTGCTGAATTTGATTGGTTAGCCATTATTTTCTTGCTTTGTTTATAGTGTATGAAATATAAACAATTACCTATACTTATGTTCTATTTTGCTGTATGCATTATTGTTTTTGCAACTGATTTTTCTAAGACTCGGGTTTTCAGATAGTGGCATCTAACTAAACATCAACTTTTTGCTGCACTTTTCTACCAAGTTCCTAAATTGATAAAAACAAGTATTATAGATTCTATCTCATCTCGGCGATAGATGTTGTGATATCATAATCATCTACTCTTGAGCAGATTATAATTTTATTTATCTTCATATATTTCATTTTGATCACTCTTTCTTGCTTGGCTGATGATGAGTTTGTCATTCATTTCCTAGCTACCGTCCTTATAAATTTCTGATTTATCATAGTTGTACCTACAGAGTCTAGTACATCTTAAGAAAGGTAAAATGAAATTTTCTTGAGCTTTTCTTAAACTATACTGCATGATTTATTAAATATCAATAAATTCCAAGGCATTTGATGCACAATAAAGGGTTCTTTGTTTGACTGCAACCAACTCCTCCCACCCCTTCCCAACTCTACCTAATTGCTTGTTAACCTAACATATAATTCCTAGTCTGTATTTTATTCTTCTGTTGGGGTGTAGTTTATTCTTGTGTTGATTCCTGTCGTGTGGTACATAGGTGGTGATGCTGAAAATGTTCCATCAGCAACACTGCATGCTTGAGGTTTTGATTCCTCGCCATTGGAGGATGCGACTGAGGTGATTTTGCTATTTCGTAAATTAAGGATATCTTCTTTGTCTGGATGGTTGACTTTTGGATTTATATAGTAGATTTTGTTATATTAAACTGCCATATGCATAGGCTTGATGTGTATGTGGTAGCTGCCGGCCTACAAAAGTGATGTGTGATTAAATAATATTTAAACTTAATAATATGATATTTATCGTGTGTAATTGTCCTTTTCATAGTGTAATTGTTGTTGAAGGAAGCTTCCATTAGAGAGAACCCAATTAGATTCTCATTCTTATCCTTTGTTGCTGCAATTAAGCTCCTTGTATAGGGGAAGATGTAATGGGATTTTTACAATTACACTGGCAGCAGCACTGCATTGGTTGCCACAAAACTGTTTTTTGTCTGAGCCTCTTGCCACCTGTAATGCTATCTGTACATTTCTTCTATACATGTAGCAAAATTCTGCTTGTTGAGTGGTGATATCGATTTTGACATTTACTAAATCTTTTGGTAAAAGAAGGCAAGTGTTAAACTGGCGATTTCGAGTGTGGACCCATTCAGATTTGGCAGGTAATAGTCGAATTATAGGTGTCGAGAATTCATAGCAATCTTAATAACGTAACTGTATCTTCTTGGTTGGCCTGAATTGATAGATTTCTTGATATACACACCACTTTGCGGTACTTGAATTTACAAAAGATGAGATTAATGTAATGTAATGGAAAAAAAATGGGGGCCAAACGGGGGCTAAATCTTTTGGTAAAAAAAGGCAAGTGTTAAACTGGCGATTTCGAGTGTGGACCCATTCAGATTTGGCAGGTAATAGTCGAATTATGGGTTTCGAGAATTCATAGCAATCTTAATAACCTAACTGTATCTTCTTGGTTGGCCTGAATTGATAGATTTCTTGATATACACACCACTTTGTGGTACTTGAATTTACAAAAGATGAGCAGTGTTCAAGAATATAAGAGGATGNGGTACTTGAATTTACAAAAGATGAGCAGTGTTCAAGAATATAAGAGGATGGCCTTGGCTTATGATTGATGTTCTATTGAAAGAGCTTTCTTTGGATTTTTTTTAATCGAATACGAAAGATGAAATGGTGGGCCCTAACATGGAACTTTGAATGATATGTTAGTGGGTAATTTTTGACCAAAAAGCCTAAAAACTAATGCCTTCGAAAGAAGATTGGAAGATGTGTCTGCTGAAAAATGGCAAGAGATAGTTACTATAATAAAGCCCAAATAATTGTACTCTCCCAAAAGCCAACATTCTCTACAGAAATCAGTAAGAGGCAATGAGTTTGGTGGAAGAGAATAATTTTTGGGCTCCTTTTCAGTACACGTAAAAGAGCACTTATAATTCCATATTCCAATGTTCATAAAAAGTAAAACACAGACTCCATGCGCCAATAATGCATGGAATTATGCATCATGACTTGTTAAGATAGGGGTTAAAAATAAGTTTGATTTTTTTTTTTTTTAATTTTAAACAACACAATATTATTGAAAATAGTCAATATATTGCTACAATTATTGTCTATGTTTTCAAACTTTAAAAACTTATAACTACATCTTATCAATATTTCAAAAATATCATCATTGATATACACCACTGGATTATGATTCAACCGTTGATCTCTCATTTGATTGCATATCAATTCATGATAATCTTTATTGCAGTACTCTTTCTACTTTATCAGTAGTAATCAGAAGAATTAATGTCAAATTAAAAAACGTGTAAAAAAATGGCTATATCTCATTTTTTCGCGTAATCAATTTTTTGTGTAAGATCACTAAGGACTTGGGTAACTGGCTCAAAACATGGGTCGAGAACAGTGATGTTGATGACCTGGGTGGAGAAGAGAGGTGGAGCAAGATAGTGAAAATTGGAAAATTAATTGGTGGTGAGCATCGGGCAAACCATAGGCAGAGATTGGAGATATACCTTATTTCCCTTTATAATAAGTTATTACAAATACATTAGTTTTTTTTATGACAAGATCTATGGACAGTGACGGAACTAGCACCCGACGAGCCATGATGACAACCTGAACTGGCTCTGCTGGAAAAAAAATAAACCCATTGGGCGCCCTTAGCTTAGATGTATTCCTGGATTCGCCACTACGAGTGGGATGGACCATTTGTGTAATTTTCGCATAAAAATCTTCCTATAATTTATCCATAAAATGGTGAACCCATAACTCGACTAACATCAAAAAAATTTAATTGAGATGTTGGAAATTTTTGATGAAAAAGCCAATACATTTCGAAGTAGAATGGAAGAATTGTCTGCCTAAGCAATGACAAGAAGTAGTTGCGTCCCAATAAATATATTTCCCATCATTACACGAATGCAAGTGAATTGAGTTTGGTATGGAAAATAATCGTATTTGGTCTCCTCTTCAACACACGTAAAAAGATGTAATAATTCCATGTTCCAAATTTCATGATGGAAGAGCAATCTTGTAGCTAAAGGTACTTCCTTTCTAATGTGTACTTTTAATGGCATAAAAACACGTCTCCATGCGCAAAAAATGAGTGAAATTATTGCGTATTTAGGGCATGTTTGAACCAATTTTTTTTTGTGTAAAATGTATTTTAAAATAGTAAATTGATGGAGAATGTGTGGTTAAAAATGAAGTAAATTTTTTTGAATTGTGTGTAGTATTATTTTATTGAAGAATGTGCGGTTGAAAAGAAGAGAAAAAAATATATTTTGACAATAAAGTGAAGACTACGGTCAAGCTATGTTAATTATTTTTACCAGAGATTGACAAATTGACTTATTTAAGCTCAATTAAAAATTCTCTTTTATCATATCGTTGATCTAGAGAGAAAATTTTAAATCACATTTTCTAGCTACGATATAATTAAAATAAATAAATTATGTTTAGTAAGTGGGAAATCTACTCAATTAACTAAGGTCGATTTATTTATTTTTTAGATTGCTACAATTAATTTTCTCCTCCTTTTTTCAAATAGTGTCATAATCAACTACACGGCAACGTTATTTACGTCAATTCTTTGTTCTACCATTCCTCTCCCTAATTATTAACTGTCCAATAAGAAGGCCTATGGAGAAGCCGCAAAGGCCACTGAGAGAAATCTGAGTGCTGATTGGTTCTTGAGTTTATTAGACATGGCAACTTTATACATTTTATCTTGTACAACAAATCTTGTAAAATTATGAACTTAGAACGCGTTTGAATTGCTGGTTTTAAACACTCATGAAAAAATTAATAGACAAATTTTATTACATTTTTTTCCAGTCTCGTGAGACATTTAATTTAGCTTTAGCATACAAAACATGTCATTAGTACTGTTGACCCCAAAATCTGCACAGACACATGGCCAACAAATCCTGACCATCTGCCCTCCACGCAAGCATCACCTGCACATCGAAACATCCTGTTAGGGTGTAAATGATTGCCGTCAATATCTTAATATCATTACATTATTGTCGCAATATGCCATATCACAGTTAGTATGTCATGACACTATTTTTATTGCAGACATTACGTATGCCACATTACCTACACTATCATTTTATTATTGATATCATGTTGCTTCACATTAGCAATACTGTTACTCTAGGCTGTGCAAGCATATGATCTACTCAAATGCATATTATATCTTAGAGACTTGATTTGTAATTATTCACTTTATCGTCATGAGTATGTGGAGGAGGTAAATGGGCTCCAATTTATTTGTATATGTGCAGTGAAGATATTATATTGTATTACATGTTTGTTTAGTCCATATTACAGAGAAAATGTTGTTGAAATTTTGATAAATTATATGCAATATCTATTTTTCGAGACAATTTGTAAGCCCTCGCTTATTCAAACTTGCACAGATATTTTCGAGATAGTTCGAAGTCTTCATTTATTGTAGTGGCTTATACTCTCGAGACAATTCATAAGGCCTCACTTATTTAAGATCAATGCATATTTGTTAGATAGTTCGTAAGCCCTCGCTCATGGAGCTACTCATATATTTTAGGCAATTTGTAAGATCTCGTCTACTTGACAGCTTATATTTTGAAGTTCGATCTGCACATGAATATACGATTGTTATATCTATAAATCATGTGACATGCACATGACGGAAGAAGGTCTCACACATTCTAACTTGGCATCGATTATCAAATGGAATTTGGCTTATTTTATTAAGCAACGACGTCTTGAGCTTGGGCTCGATCCATTAGCCCTCACTTGGCCCATTTCCACTTCTTCTATATACATGTTAATTCACCAAAGGTATGTTTTTCTAACCCCAAACCCCATTTTTAGTCTCTTGCACTAATTTTTCTGTCATTCGACCGTTGACTTGATCGTCAGAGTGCAAATGATCGCTGATCTTTTTCTTGGTCGATAGCATTTGCTTTCTAACAAAGTGTTCAAGTGAGTAGGTGATATCAACGTGGAGGGGAGATAACCGAGATTCTGTTAGATTATTTTTTGGGTCAACAAGCACTTAAAAGACATGCATTAATTATCTCAACGAGCTATAATAGTCTTCTTATTTGATCAAAATTTGTTGTCGTCTAGCTTGGTTTAACATAAGGATGTTAAGTGGGGCGAGTCACTTGTCAGCTCAGCTTGACCACTTGCGAGCCGGGGCAATAAATTACTTGTGCGAGCAAGCTCGCCAATGGCTCGCTTTTTAGCTCGTGAGCCAATCGAGGAGAACCCGTAGGCTTGTTAGGGTAGCATCAAAGAATTCAAAATTTGATTTTTTTTTTCTTTTTTTTTTTTTAATTCGGGTTAACAAATATGGAGTTCGAAAAATCAAATTCCATCACATTTCACTTTCAACATTCTCTACCATCTCTGTAAATTATCGGTCTCCATAATTCTGTTGGAGCATTATTTCTTCACACTCCTAATTCCATAATATCTACTTCTATTTTTCTTGTTGCTTTATTATACATAATTTATATAATTGCTAAGCTCATCATCATTTTCTTGGAATGAAAATGATTTATTTAGTTTCTCACCCAATTTTCATATATCCGACGAAAATGTCAATTCTGTTATGGCCTTTGATAAGATTAAAGAAGAATTAAAGTTATTCTTCCAAAACTACGGAGGTAACATTTCTTTAGCCTTTGTGATATGTGTTATGTTGGCAATAATTGGCAAGTATAATTGATAACATTATATCTTGAAGATGATAATTTGACTCTTGTGAAAAAAAAAATCTGTCACATTACATCGGATGAACATATTACTCACGTTGCACAAATTATTACACATTCTATACAAGATTTTAATTTGATAGATAAAATATTTATTGTATCTTATACAACATGCTTGGTTAACAATACTATTTTACGACATCTGTAGTAGTTAATTTAATTTTTTTTTCTGATAGGATGTTTGAATATAATTATTTGTTAAGATATACCGTCAATAATACAATCTGGTGAGCATGTATGGGAACATACTTTATGTTGGAGATTGGTTTAAAAAATTGAAAATTTGGTTAAATGTCAAAATCAAAACTTGGAAAATTGACTTTCGTGT
>CAIGRN010100927.1:0-13729 GCA_903798345.1 Fraxinus anomala
TCGATTTTTGTGGAGTATAATGTTTTAAATGAAAAGATAGCTTTTGTTAAAATTGTTTATATGAAAATAGTTGATATTTTCATGTCGTACTGTTTAATTGATGCAATATAAACATTCATCCCCTTACGAAGATTTAAAAATTCTAAACCTTGAAGTGGAATATGTTGTAGGTGATGGTGCCTTTGGATGGTAGGAATTAATTTGTGGTGTGTTGCATTAGCTATAATGTCAATAAAGGTCTTTTTACACTAGATATTGGGTATCTTGCTGCCAAAACAACCAATGGTTCATGACTTGATTAGAATTTGGAATGCGAAACATATTATTAATTCGTCTTAGTAGTTTGTTAGGAGGAGAATAGTAGGGAGACAAATTACTATTGTTGACCTCAAAAAATGCTGCCAACAAATGTCGGACCCACTTGTGCATGTGCAGCTAGATCCAACACGTAAATGCCGATCAACGATCAAAATTGCTTCAAGTTTGGACGTGGGAGGAGCTCAACGACATGAGACGTTTCCGTTCGGATTTCGACAAGGTTAACTGACTACGATTGTAAGATAAGAACCAATTGTTATGTAAATAGATCAATAGTTGTAAAAAGTAAAATATATTGTAGAGAATGAACTCAGATTTGCAAAAGAGTAAAATATATTGTAGAGAATGAATTCGGGTTTGCTCCAAGCGCTTTAGTTGTGTTTTTATATTCAAAGTTGCATTAGTCCTCTCCTTTTACATGGTGGGGGTATTTATAGTGTTACAATTAGAATGGTGACTATTGGATCAAATTACACGTGGTCTCATCTCCTTGGTCAAAGCATCAGGTCCTAGCCATCAAGTTGACATTCCTAGCTTTTCAAAGCATTTAATGATCTTACATCCTATTGACAAGACAAGACACGCATATACTCCTTACAAAGATCACATCAATCATTCCAATAAGATTTTCATCATGAGTTCAATCTTTGCACGTGGGCTGCCACTAGCTGAGGAGCCTCGGAGCCTGTTGGCCTCGAAATTTACTTGGGTCTCGTTTTTGGAGCTACTTTGGCATCGGAATTACATGGGTCTGTAAACTCGGTAGCTCGGTGGCCTGTAGGCTTGGCAGCTCGGCCCACAGTTTAACTAGGATGGCCCACGTGGCGGTACCTTGTAACAAGTCATAACAACTATTTACCCTCATAAATGAATATTTTCATTTCATTTGAAGAGTGTTTTGGTTTTTCTCTCTTAATACTTCTTCCAACACCTCCCAAATTGGGAGGGAATGGAGAATATGGAACTAGAAATTCACTCATGATTCCTCACTGCATTCCCCTCATCCTTACCTTTGTACTGAACAACAACGAATAGAATTGTCAATCATGCTCCACGAATGATTGGATAGTTTTTAAAAAAATAAAAATAAATAAACACCCAAACAGGTGCTATCAAGTTAGTCTTTCCATCATTTACCAGTCTTTGAGCCTGTTCAATCATCATTATTCTAGAATTGTAGTCACCGGTTGGTGTGATAGAGGTAGTTGGGTTGCATGGAGTGATTCTGACTGAATTCCATGAACTTAAATGAGTTAATGTACATGTGAACACCTTAGGATCCTTTGACATTTTAACTAAGTTGGAGTACGTGTTTGGACATGTGGAAGAACCTCAGTGAACCTGCAATAGGGTGCCTCATAAAATGGAGAACTTCAAACTATTTCAGAATTATCTGAAATTTTACTGAAATGTTGCAAAATTTTAAATATGTTGTAGTTGAAGAAAATTGGCTACGAGTACGTTTAGTCCTAAGCTTGTAGGATGTTTCGGCATTTAGTTATTAACTTAAATTGTTAGTATTGAAGGTTTCCACAACTTGGGATGCCTAAAATTAAAGTTGATTACATCAGTATCAACTCTCTAAGTGTGGCTTTTGTTACGTTCTGCCCTTCCACGACAAGCTGTCGTGCTATCTGCTGATGTTAAGGACGCTGCTTCTCTTATTGAGCGTCGTTTACAACTAGATTCAAAGCTCACCGATGTTGTTAAAAGCAGAGAAGATGCTCTTGCACTGTTCAATCTGTACAGAAGTGAAGGTTACATTCTGATTGAGCTTGAAGGGAGATATCATGTAAGCTAATCCATCCTTCCCCGTTTCCTTTCGGCTATATATATTACCTGTATCTTTAAAGTACGTGTGTGACTGCTACATGTGGGGTTTATTAAATTCCTTTAAACTGGAAGAACATATCAAAAATGATGGGCATGTTATATAACTGTTTAAATGATTTAAGTAGGCAGATATGATACATTCTTGACATGTTTGTCACTAGTTTTGTTCAATTCAGATCATTTTTTCTCTCTTTCTGTTCAGATTTTTATACAAAGTACTAGAAGTATTATGAGCCAACAATGATATCCTCTTGAAGACATGTTTTCTAGGGCATCAGATAATGATGACAAGGGCCAGTAGGAGTTTAACTTTTTTCTGTCAAACTTATATCTTGCTTTTACTGAGTGAAATGAGTTGCTTCCAACCAAAGTGTTGTAATAAGGTCAAAAGCATTTTGGGGGTAAATATTCAAATCTGTTTTTGGAGAATGATGCAGCAAACCAGTTTGAAATTGTTAGAAAATGCCAATTATTTCCTATTAGAATTTGATTGTTCACAATTTTACTAAAAATGGAACAAGAATGATTGACATGTTCTTTTGTGCCTGAGTTGAAGAAACTTTGATAGGAACTCACTTCTATTGCTTTACTGCTCCTCCTATTCTGAATTTTAGCTGAGATCAGGTGGTACTAGAAGAAAGTTCCTCGCCACAAGACGTGCTCAATTCGAGTCAATTATCTGTATCTGTTGGAGAGATGCTGGAATTGAATCAAGCAGTGCTCGAGTTGACCGCAGACCAGGTGGAAGGCTGCAAATATCTTTAGACTATGTTCTACGGGAATTCAATCGTGTCAAAAATGATGGCGAAGTCCCAGGTTGGGTTATCGTTGGTCTTATCGCAAGGCCTTCACGTAATAGAGTTTCCATAGGTAATGAAACTGCATCTCCTGCTGCTATAGACAATGTTTTATCAGCCGAAGTTTTTGAGCAAGAACATGGAAATTCTTTTCCAATAGTCTGATCACTTGTATTCCTTGTATGGTTGCTGAATTGAAGGCGAAGAAGAGGATATACTGTAAACAAAGCTAATCACATCCAGGTCTTCAATGTGATAGGATGTTGAATTTAATCTTCAGGCATATAAAATAGACTTTTACCATGTAGATATGATATAGTGTAAATAGACTTTTACAAAATATAAGAGTTCTTTGTCCTATCAAGAAAATCATATAAACAGATTGGACAATAAAATCAAAAATAAATTTTGTACAAGAAAAAATGAGGAAAATAGAGTGAGCAAAAGTAGTTTGTAAAAATTATTCCAAAAATCAGGAAACTTATATAAACAAATAGAACGTTATAAGAATGAAACTGGGATTGATGATTGATGGATAACATTATGTAAAAGTGAGTAACCTTTTATTTTTTAATAAACAAGCAGTAATTAAAAGTAGTGTTAGTGATTCCTCATTTAATTAATTTTCAAGTTTTAACAACGTTTGTTGTCACGTTGGATTTTCATCCGCCACGTGAAGCAACTAATAATTTTCTGTTTTTGAACGAGCAAATAAAATGTTTGGTAGGGTGATCGCAAATTTTTAATAAAATAATTTGCGCTTAAATCTGAAATTTTTTCATTTTTTTAACCCTACATCGTCCAAAAAAATGGCGGTTACAAAATCCATTTCAGCATAAAAATGGGGAGGGAGTAGCGCACACAGACGAAAGGTCTCAACAATGGAGGTTCAAGAAAAAATACAGAATCTATGGCAAGAATTGAGGGACCTAAGCTTAGGCTCCCCGCCCAAAGTCGACCACCTACCCACCCCACCCACTCCCCTCCAATTCCTCCGCGACTACGTCACCCCAAACAAGCCTTGCCTCATTTCCGCCGCTACGCACCACTGGCCTGCCCTCTCCTTATGGTCCTCCACCTCCTACCTCAGGGACACCCTCTCCTCCACCCCCGTATCCCTCCACCTCACCCCAACCGGTCGCGCTGATTCCCTAACCCCACACCCCGCTTCCCCTTCCTCTCTCTGCTTTGCATCTGCCCATGTCCAAACCCTCCCTTTTGAACAGGCATTGGATCGGGTTCTGGAGTCGGATTTTAAGCGGGTGTCGTATTTGCAGGAACAGAATGACTGTTTTCGTGCCGAGTATGGGGCTTTGGCGAGGGATTGTGAAGAGGATGTTCCTTGGGCGAGTGAGGCACTGGGGTGCCGGCCTGAGGCTGTGAATTTGTGGATTGGGAAACATTTTTCAGAGACTTCATTTCATAAGGATCATTATGAGAATCTTTATGCTGTTGTAACTGGGGAGAAGCATTTCCTACTGCTTCCTCCTACTGATTTTCACAGAATGTACATCCGTGAGTATCCGGCTGCTCGATATCACTATCATAAGGTTCCAATTTTCAATCTTTTTTTTCTTTTTGTCGCCTGCTCAAATGTCTAATTGCTACTTGCTAGTAATGTGTCTCTCTGTTTGTGCTACTTGTATAAAATATTATCTAACTCCTAATAATAATGAGTACTCGTTACATTCACCTCTATAGTTCTTAGTTTATTGATGATCTTGTTGAAGAAAGTCTTTAATTATTGGATATTAGAAATATGAACTTTGAGAGGTGAAATGGAATCTTCATATTTATGTATCTGCAGTATATCAGTGGAAGAGAAGGATATCTCTAACTTGGATAGGATATACTTTCGATTAGTGATCTGTATAGGGTCTTGACACTGTCTGTGTTGTTTTCTTTAAAGGATACTGGAGAATTTACACTGGAGCTAGAGGATCCGATTAGGGCTGTGCCATGGTCTAGTGTGGATCCATACCCTTCACACGAGGAGAGACGGGGAGAAGTTGATAAGTTTCCTTTGTACTTCAATGGACCAAAGCCATTTGAAGTTACGGTCAAGGCAGGGGAAATGCTCTATTTGTAAGCTTTTCTTTATAGTCCACCCTCCCTCGACTATTGCTCTAATTATCGAGTTGATTCTCTATTAAGATTAATAGTCCACTTTGATCATCTGTCTTTGTTATTCATATCTTTATTTCGCTCAAACGATGTTCTAAATATGGATGAACAGATCTAGATTTTGGAACAGTTGTTAGTGTTAAGCTGCAAATGAAAGAAGGGTTTCAATTTATAAAATAATTGCAATTAAATCTTCAACAGCTCTATATGGACTCAGTAACAAGATATGTAATGGTTTGAGTATAAGAATTACGAGTTTTAGACCTTGATCTTTGTTATTCTAATGCTACCAGTTTGATTAGTAATAATCAAATTAAATTTATCATCAACCCAATTCTGGCCTATTGGCTATTTGGAACTAATAAAACTTAGCTCGACCGCAACCGAAGACTGATAATAGGAATTTGAATTTACGAAAGTACTTGGGGGTTAAAAGCACTAAAATAAAACAAATTGAAGTTTGATAATGAAGACCCTAATATGGAGTGATGTGACTAAAATTTGTTTGGACTAATAAGATATCATCAAAGGAGCGTGCATTATTCCGAAAAGTTTTCCTTTAAACTTGCTGTTTTCTGGAATTCTTTTTCTTGCATCAAGAAATATAGGTTTTCCACAAAAGTCTTAATGCACGCTTAGCAATATATTAGCATTCTCCTACACGTACACCAAAAACGTCCTTTAAATTATTCTCTCTGTCCCCCCAAGACCATATGAGAAAGTGATAAGAAAAGAAAGTAATGGAATCCACAATATCGAAACATAAAGGGAAAAATAAAATTATGTTGAATATGATCAAAGACAACGAGGAGTGCAGTGATTATTAGCTTACTCATCTATGTGAATGAAGATCTTGTTCTATAGGATTATTTGAGTGGAAAAATCTTCTGAGATGTGAAATGACAGAAATGTAGTATCTCGCCATTTCTCCGTGAGGCATGCAGATTAGTTTTCCAAGATTTCGTGGCTGCAGATATGTGTAGAAATTATCTCTTTTTTACTAAAGTTTTTCTGGACTGCTGCAAATTTTGCCTTCATAAACCATAGTACGAGTAGGCCCCTGTTTGAGCCCCACTTTTTGAGAAAAATAGGTTTTGTAATAGTGATTTTTGGAGAATGTGGGGTTAAAAAGTAGAAAAAAGTTTTGGGTTTACGTATAAAATTATTTTATTAAAGAATGTGTGGTTGAAAATGAATTTTGGAAAAATAGAGTTTTGATAAATATGGGGCTCATACAGGGGCAAGTAATATTTTCTTTAGTTCTCTCCAGAAATTCTTCTTCTTCTTCTCGTTATTCATTTTTCCTTTGATTTTAAATTCCACAAAGTTGCACTTGGTTACGCAGACAAAATCTTGTGCAAGTGATGTGTTAGTAATAAATGCTGACTATATGCTGGCTGAATTTTATGCAGGCCGAGCATGTGGTTTCATCATGTTAGACAGAGTCCCGACAACTCCGGACTCACTATTGCAATAAACTACTGTAATAATGACTAGAGCTCTTTCTACTTTAAATGTTTTGATTTCTACTATATATGATCTGAAAGTACTAATTTTACATGACAGGGTATGATATGCGGTTTGATATTAAGTATGCTTACTTTAACTTCCTACAATCTATACCTTACTCACCACGGAAGGATCCTGCTTCATGTAAAGTGATAAACGTGGAATCGAGCTTCAGTGGATCTGCATGCAACTCAGGAGATGAATCAGATATAACTGAATCTTTACCAAATCTTAATGTTAGAGATGACAGTGATGGTGAAATGGATGAGCTAAGTCATAAACTGGACTGTGTTTGAGGGGGGTTCATGTTGAGGAGATGCAAGAATCTTTTGAAAGAAACTGAGATAAGAGTTATGCATGATGGTTTTGTTGGTTTGCTAAATTATGGAAGAGTTGAGGATTCTGAATGCATTAATCTGCTCGTGGGGATTTCATGATTCTTTTGCTAAGAAATGCAATGGCTTTACCTGTAATTCAACATTTTCTCGTCTCCTCCTCCGTCTCTCACCCTTTGCTTTGCCTTGTAGCATGTTTGGTAGGGAAGATTCAATAGCACCAGAGACCGCTAATAAAGAAAAAAATCTTGTTCATTATACTCTAGAGTCCTGCATACAAAACACACTTGATGTTCAGGAATGCAATGTAGAAGGGTGGCAAAGATAGTGCAAAGTCATGTTTCTTGCCATGTTCAGTTTGACATGCACGTGCAGGCAAGAAGTGGTCGATCTGATTGTCCCAGTTTGACATACAGTATGATGCTGCTTCCTGAAAACATTGGAAATCAAAGAGCGCATCTTTAACTGTGTAATGAAACCTCTGCACAAGCCTTCAAGGTCATGCTACTGATTAGAAGTGCTTCTGGTCTATGGAAATACGTACTTGACTCGTGTTTCCTTGGGTTTTAACATTGTCCGGGGAAAGGCAGACAACTCAAAACGTAGTTATTGGCCTTCTTTTTTTTGATTTTGCTCTATTTGCCTTTATTTAAGAAGGGGTAGAAAAAATGCATCGAGTCAATTTTCGAGGTTTTGTGGGGGATAAACTTGTGAAGAAACTAGTTATCTCCGCCCTGACCGGCAGCTACTAGCTTTGCCCATCTCTCCTTCCCCATCTTCGGCCTGACCGAGGCAGAAACTCATCCCACTTACTGTTCGGAGCGAGTTTTTATTCCCTAAATCGTGTCATACTCTCTGATTCGAAACCTTGATCAAACTCCAAGTGATTGAACAGGACTTTTCTTTGCAGTTTATTACAAAAAAAAAAAAAAAATGTAGTAACCCGACGTTATTTAGTGCATATTTACTTGTAGATAAGACTGAACCAGACAATAAATAATTTTTTCTTTTCTTTTTGGAATATTATCTCGTGCTATCCAATGTTTCTACTGAAAATGCAAGTAGGCTATGCATAATACATAAGCAAGCTGTTATTGGCAGCACAAGCAATCAAATTCTTTGTTGGATGCCAAGCCAGATGCAGCAACTTTGAATTGAAGTCACAAGAAAACTCGTCATTTCTTGTACTTTCCTCGTGTCCTGAAAATTTCGAGAAAGGTGGAGATTAGCAAAAACGAAAGCTAAGGCCATAAAAGATTAAAAGAAAATGTGGGATGACCTTGTCGATAAAATCCTCGAGTCAAGTTGCTCAAAGATGATCGTCGAGCTCTTCTAGAAGTCTGGGCTTGAAGCTTCCTGCGATCAAAGCGCCATGACAATCAACCATTGGGTTAAAGGTTGCACTACTGACCTAGTGACCAACCTCTTCATCTGGGTCTATGCACAGGTCGGGTCTGAAAACTATGGAATAAATATCGGATACCTGTATGGATTTTTGCTGGCTTCCATTGTTACACCTTCTTGGATCCCAATTCCATTAGAAAATATGCGCAGATAATTGCTGATAAACAAGAGGGAAACATAATTATTGTAGTAAAAACATAAGAATGCTGGTATACAGCACAAATGCATCAGAACTTACAGTAAAAAGACGAACCTATATGATCCAGTTGCGAAGTGAAGTCCATCTCCACTGAGGCAGCAGTCGAATTTATCGAAAATTGCATCGTTATTATACAATTCACACAACTGTGCAACATAATGTAAGGCATCAGATAAACAGAGAGTTGATAAGAAAATTTGTTTATGTTCAATTTTCACTGTCAATAAGGAATAAGAATTAAACAAAAACTTTGCGAGTGAGTACTAACAAAAAAACACAGTATTACTATCAACGTTTTGCTATATTATTGTCGACGCACTCACTGTGTAGCAGTACTGTGCCTTTTGTAAACAAAGCGCTCTCACCTTAGGCCGAAGTTGCTCATGAATCCTATATGTTGCAACTGGACGGGCATCCATGTGCATATCCCACAGCTGAAAAAGAAGAATAATAGAAATATTAAGGTGAAAAACAGATATGGATAGTGTACAACATTTTCTTCAAAGATATGTACAATTTGAGTCAAACAGTATGTGATGGAGGGAAAATTATGAGAGGTGAAAAACCAAATTAATATTGTAGATTCGTTGTTGTATGTCAACCCAAAGAAATAAAAATAACACAATGAACATTTCTATTTACACAAGGAACCATTTTGGGAAGGAAAAAGATCCTGACCTCAGCTGGGCGTTTTAATGACAGGCCTTGGCAAGGGAAGTTAGAACATGCATTTAAATAAAATACCAACATTTTCAGAACTAATGTGATTTTTGAATCACCTAGTTATGTTCAAGCAAGAAGACGGAGAATGAGATACGAGAAGCAAAATATGCTATTTCAACCCCGTGCTAGGAAAAGTAATTCTTTAAAATGATTTGGGTAGTTCAAAAACCTTTAGATTCATATAATCACGACTTAATATATGTCTTCCATCGTTTGCAAAATTCACATCCGATATTGATGCAATGATCTCAGTGAAGAACGATTTTGGACCATGGGATTCCTCATCTTTCAATCTACAAAATGACCATTAGATGTTATGGCTCAATGAAAAGCTTCAAAGTCACAATGGCAAAAGATATACAGATGATAGAGAAAAAGCTCACATCATTGCATTGTGATCACAGAGTGCCGATTGTCTCATGTCTACAAGCCGAATAAATCCTCTTGAACTGCTGTAAGCGAGCAGATTACAGTGAAAGGGATGGAATTCGGCTGATGTAATTACCTCTGGATAGAATTTCAAGAAGATCCCATCATTTCTTTCACTTTTTATAAAAGACGTGAGAAAGCTATACTATTTATTAATATAAGTTTTTGGGTGGTTTCTCCACTGTTTGGATATGCATTACTGTGCACCTGTGTGTGTTTGGGCATCTCAATGTTTCTGTGCCAGATATTTAATTGTTTAAGAAGGCTCTTTTAAACTGTTTTAATAATGATACTCTTCTGTAGAACATTTTCAGATTGGAAAGGGAGACTAGAGAGGGATGAAAGAGAAGAAAAATCACAAGAAAAATGTGAACGAGCAATGGAACTTGCAGCCACAATTGTATGTCGAAAATTACCTATAAGATCTTCCATATTTTCAGGCTTTGTGTCAATGATATTGAAACACTGATTGCTGACCTCTAGATTCCACAAATTAATTCTTAGGTCGTCTCCAGAAAGAAATGTCTCACCGTCACTGCAGAACCATCATATCATAAATATTTGCTGTTCAATCCTTTTATACAGTCAAATTCTTGTTGCTTCAACTTTAAAAACATTTTTATAACGTAGTCTATAGTATTATCAATTTGAGAAAGTTCTGAAGAGAAAATGGGCTCCGATTAAATCTTTCAAAACAAAATATTAAAAGCACCGCAAAGTAATTTAAAGAAGCACCATTGCATCAATTTTAACCTAGAATCAATAAGTAAGCGAAGAAAAAGCTACAGATCTTACCTATTCATAGAGATAGAGTTAATATTGAAATCATGAGAATGGGCATACACATTTCTACATCTTGCAGGAGTTGCATCTGCAAAACTTGTTACCTAGATACACATAAAACGAGCATTATAAACTAAACATCATGATTAAACCCATTCATTAAAAATAAATTCATCCTCCACAGAACCAGAAGATTTTACAAATTTTACTCTGGAGTCCATTACCTTGTCATGCCCTGAATGGGATGTCAACATGTTGTTGGCTACATTCTCTGTCCCTTCTAAAGAGTAACCATTGGCGAAATTTGGTTTATGTTTCCCATTAATAAAACTACTTTCTGCCATAAGTGAATTCTCTGAACATACAAATGGAGTGACATCCATTTCTTTAACTTTCTTCACTTTATGATCCTTGACCTGGTAGAAGGCAGAGGTAAGCATAACAAAAGACTACAAAATACGGATTGATATTAAATTAGATTTGCACGTGGCTAAAGGATATAGCAGTAACAAGTCAACCTATATATGCTTTCGCTAGATTAATCTGAAGAAATCTTCTGCGCTACTTTCTATTTTCACATCTGACAGTACAATTCTCCAGCCATCCTATAATTATTAAATAAGATTACTTTCTTTCCACATTTGGATATTCGTAAGAGTCGGACTGTAAATTGTAATACATGAATGAAGGACGGGAAACAGATTTCATATAATCCTGTATTGAAAGGCTTACGCCAATGTTAGACCAATCATTTTAAAACCCAAATCAATTCATTTATGTCTGTTTTTAAGGAATTCTAAGGAAAAACCTCTGATGTCATGATTGTTTTTCAGCAGAAAGACCCCACTAAGTTCTGTGTTCTTCATCAATATCAGTGAGCACTTCAGCCATTGATCCCTCTTCTTTACCATTACTTTGAACTAGATTAACAATATGCCACTACATTTCCAGATTCATATATGCACAACAACACATGTTTGGAACTTAAATTTCAGTAACTTCATAATTTATGAACGTGAAATAGTATAATTGGTGGTATATGCCATGTAAACTATGTGGAGAAATTAAGAACGCAAGTTACTTATCCTACCTGTCAAATCACGTCACATAAAGACGGGAAGAACAATCAGGTGATTTCACCTTGTGGAAGACTACAAGAGGAATATTCATCAAAATGGACGAATTTGTGAATTAAAATAGTTTTTTACCTTCCATAATTTAATAGTTTTATTATTTGCTGAAAGAATAAATAATGATCCATTTGGTGTTGCACACCACTGCACTTCATTGATCGTCTCTTCAATTTCAGTGCTCTTCAAATAATCAAACTGTCAAAATAGTGCATCATGAGGTTCTGCAACACGCGTGATTTTCCAAGAAATATAACAGCTTATTCAAACAACTGAAAATAGAAACAAATCAACAGTTAAACCATACCTCTGGCTCATGACTTTGGAATTCAGTTTTATATTGGAATTCAGGATGCTGTGGAACAAGATCCAGTCGCTCTAACTCACTCCGAGAAGTGTGCTCAAGTAAATCCTATAGTACCGAAGGATTGAAATTTACATGCCACTCTCAATGTAAAAATATTTTTGCAGAAGCACACTTGTTATAATGCCACATGATCATCATTTACCAATCTGCATAATAATACTCAATTCACAACTCACTGCAGATTTCTCTCTTTTCTTTAACAACGCTAGGCATCATATTAAGAACATGCAAGTCAAGATTACTATTAAGTTAATTATTCTACCAAACAAGGAGTGAACTTTCCATTTCACTCTCAATGTAAAAAATACTTTCACAAAAGTACACATGTTATAATGCCACATTATCATCATTCACCAATCTGCAATTATACTATTTAATCAAAATTCATGGAAGTTTTCTTTCCTTTTTTTTCTTTAATCAGGTGAGCAAGTCAAAATTACTTTTTAAGTTACTTATTTTATCAAACGCTCCAAATGCACTCAAAATTTGATGCTGGCTAAAAATGTAAGAAATTCAGGGTAAAAAAAACATGTGATTCGCACATGGTTACCAAACTTGTTCTCAAAAATCACAACGCGGCCTCCTCGATCTCCGACAGCTAGGAAATTCCCCTTGTTATCAAATTCAATAGCAGATATGATATCAACTACACGAACAAAACAAAACATACTCACGATTTGAAAAATCAATATAAAATGCAAATTAGTTAACTATACAAAAACATAGGGCAGAGTTGAGTGAATTACTATCTTGTACATCTTCACCGGGGAGTTTCTCACCGAAGATTTGAGAGAACTTCCACTCCAATGGTGAAGGAGAAGAAGAGTCTGAACTCAAAGCCATGTCTTGCTATTCAACTGAAGCTCAACTTAAACATGGAGTAAACGACAGCGTTTTGGTATGTAACATCAGCTCAAACTGCAATTTCGTGTGTGAGAGAGAGATCGAGAGACGAGGCTTTCAGTTATCCACTCAAATTTCCCGGGTAAAAAAAAAAAAATTCAGTTGATATTTTATTTTTATTTTTTAATGTTATAAAAGATTTGAAATTGGTATTGTGAAGCAAATAAGATAACAGAATTATTCTAATAACATTTGTTCTAAAACAAACAAGTTATCAGAATAACTTTGATATCACTTGTTTTAAAACCAACCACCAAATTGAGATGTTGAAATTATATGGAACAATAATAAAGTATTTAATCAAGTAAAAGAATAAAAAATACAATAAATATGGGATCAAACTTGGTACACCAAGTTTGGTGTACTATTGTGAGTGGGATGTACACCATGATTTACAAAGGGATTAACCCATAAATATGATAAGAGGAATTAAGGGTCCGTTTGATTGTAAGAATGGAATTTGGGTGGAAAGAAAATGAATTCAAGATAATTGAATTGTCTAGAATTGTTTTCTTGGGAATTATTAATTAATTGTGTTTGATTAGTATAATTTTTCACGTGAAAAATATTGAAATTTTGTATATTTTGATGTTCATTTGGCTTTGTTTTACATGAAAATTATCCATTAAAGAGGAAAAAAAAGATTACAATTGGGGATATAATTTGTTTAAAAAAAAACTTGAAAACCAAAAACCACCTATTGGGAAAGCAAATTCAAGGAAAAACTGGAAAATGAGGTAAAGTAGGAAAATCAATTGTCTAAAAAATTTTGGTTATCAAACAGCTAAAAATATGGAAAATGAAAAATATTTTCCAATTTCCATGGAAAATTTTAGACGTCAAACAGGGCCTAAGAGATTTTATTGACTCAAAAA
>CAIGRN010100934.1:0-11988 GCA_903798345.1 Fraxinus anomala
GCAGAGCAACATCCAACATCACCAAAGTATGACTATCCTCATATAAGGTACTATGATGACCTCAAGTCAAAGGACCAATTCCACTACCGAACGTTAGAGATTAACCACTAACACTCAGATAGTTATCCATGTGGAATCTCCCGATGGGTCTCCAATGTTTTGTTCTATAACCAAACATACACGTGTTCATTCAAGTGTCACTACACTTTAGTTTGTGAGATCAGCTACTTACTTCACAAATAAAAATGACATACGTGATGGTCTATCCGTAATAACGATATCTGTATCTCGTTATTACTTCGACCACGGACGATTTAAGATTCAATCATATGTAATTTGTATCTCACAATCACAACTCCTTGTGATTAACAAATCACCAAGACTTGAATCTACCCTAAGATAATAAATTAAATAATCTTATATTTAAGTTAATTTATTATTTATAACTCATTAAAATATATCGATTATATATATATATATATATATATTTTAAAGTGTTTATGTCCCAAATTGATTGGATTTAGGGCATAACACATACACCTGTATCAATTAATTCATTATGTTTGCCTTTAATCTCGCCACAACCAATTACGTTTACCTTAGTTTGTCGAAGTAAATTTATGTTTGAATTTTTTATTTTCTAGTGCATGTTTGATAATTATTTTATATATATAAATTTATATCATGTCTATATGGTAATTAATATTTTTAATTTAATTAAATCTTTTTAAATGTTCTTTATAAATTTTAAATTGATAATTTTATATTCTTTTATAAAGGTGTATATCTTGTGGTTATTCCTGAATAGCATAAATTATAATTTCAAACATTTTAAAAGAATATTGATATATTACTCTTGAAGAAGTAATAGTAAAATGCAACGTGCTCCAAAAATAGCATACGTTTCGAAGAATATATTATTTTGAATTAGTATTTGTCCTTGAAAGAAAACATATAATTAATGTCATATTGACATTGATCACTTGATTTATTATTATATGATTATACAATGTCTAATCATATTTTTCAAAATTATTTGTATTTTTTATTTTATAATTAATAAAATGGCAAATATCACAAAATTTAAGTTTGTTGCACTTGAAATATTTGGCAAAAACTATTTATCATAGGTCCTAAATGCTGATATTCATCTTGTCACAAAAGATCTAAAAGAGACAATAAAATAAGGAAACATATAATCCCTATAGTATTGTGCACAAGCACTTATCTTCCTTCGTCATCATTTTCATGATGGATTAAAAATCGAATATCTCACCGTGAAAAATCCACAAGTTCTTTGGAAAAAATGATTGAAGGATTTGATCACCTGAGTCTATAGTTCTACCCAGAGCTCGCTATGAGTGGATGCACGTTCACTTGTAGGATTTTAAAAATGTTAGTGAGTACAATTTTGAACTGTTTAGAATATGTTCAAAATTGAGCTTGTGTGAAGAAAAAAAACACCGATGAAAAAGATATGTTGAAGAAAACTTTTTCCACCTTTCATACCTCGAATGTTCTCCTGCAAAAGCATGAGTGTGGTCTTAAAAGGTACATAGAACTCATATATTGTCTACTTATAGCTGAATATTCAGTTGCACATGTTTATATAAAAAATGGTTTAGCGGAGTCGTTTATCAAACGAAGCGAACTCACGTGAATAAATAAATTGAATAAAAGTTTTTTTCTTGTTTCAAATGACAATAATTGTGATGGAAAAAGAAAGGGCGAGCTTTGAACTAAAATAAATCATTTTTTCGATAAAACCTACAACTAATTGCTAGACTATTATTTATGAAAACAAAACTCTCAACTTCTGTTTGGAGTTATGTCATATTACATATTGCATCAATGGTTCGTATAAGACCAACTATTTATTATTAATATTCACTTTTGCAACTTGCATTTGGTTATGAACCTAATATTTCTCATTTACGGATTTTCGATCGTGCTGTCCAAGTCCTTATTTTACCCCCACAACGTACTAAAATGGGTTCCCAACGAAAACTTGGGGTTCATGTTGGTTTTGATTCATCATCTATTATTAGATATCTTAAACCTTTAACGAGTGATTTATATACTACACGTTTTGGAGATTAATATTTTAATGAAATAACTTTCCCAACTTTGAAAGAGAAAAAACTACATCCTAAAAAATAAGGTAAATTTTTTTTGGAATGAAACAACTATATCTCTTTTTGATTCTCGCAGCAATCAACGTGAGTAAGAGGTTGGAAAAAAAATCATTCATTTACAAATAGTTGCAAGTCAATTATCTGATGTATTTTTTAGAGTGATAAAGTCATATATTCTAACAGAAAATATTCTATCAAAAATTAACATCCACGTAGGACATTCTGCTATAGTAAATACATCTCAAATACACCAAAGCATGGTTTATCAATTGGTTCAAAAGACTTTATACCTCGAAAAAGAAAAGTAAAAAAAAAAATCAACTAAAAACTTCGGAAGAAGTAACATAAATTTTTTTTATTCAATGAAAATATGGTTCCTGAAGAACAACAAGTATCCGAAAATAATAAGATTTCAATGAATTATATGATATCTCATAAATTATGAGAATGAAATAATGTTATTATAGGCGATATTTTCGTTTTTAATGTAGCTCTTGATATAATGCAAAATAAGGATACTAAACAACAATCTATTAAAGATTGTTAACATAAAAATGATTGGCCAAAATGGAAAGAAGTCTACAGGCCAAATTGAATTCTTTAAAGAAACAAAAATTAATTGGACATGTAATGTAACTCTTGATATTATGCAAAATGAGGATACTAAACAATAGTCTATTAAAGA
The DNA here is from genome assembly GCA_903798345.1 of Fraxinus anomala. Lineage (NCBI taxonomy): Eukaryota > Viridiplantae > Streptophyta > Magnoliopsida > Lamiales > Oleaceae > Fraxinus > Fraxinus anomala. Next base: position 2,821 of record CAIGRN010100934.1, read on the forward strand.
CTGTCAACATAAAAATGATTGGCCAAAATGGAAAGAAGTCTAATGGCCAAATTGAATTCTTTAAACAAAAAGTATTTGGACAGTAGTTCTAACACCTAAAATTGAAACCCTTATAAGATACAAAAAGATTTTTGTACGGAAGAGAAATAAAAATAATGAAATTATAAGATACAAAGTTAAACTCATAGCTCAAGGTTTCTCACAAAGATCAAAAATTGATTATAAGGAAACATATTCTTCTGTAATGAACACCATCACTTTTAAGTTCTTAATTAGTTTGACTATGTCAGAAAGGCTTGACATGTGCCATGTGAATGTAGTAACTGCCTATTTATATGGTTCACTTGATAGTGACATATATATGAAAGTTTCCAAAAGACGTCAAGTGTCAGAAATAAATGATACATGTACGAAACTATGTTCCAAATTAAATTTTAAAGATCGTTATATGGACTGAAACAATCATGACGCATATAGTATAATTGCCTTAATGAATATTTGTTGAATGAAAATTATAAAAATGATGAAATCTGTCCATGTGTTCTCATAAAGAAAACGAATATTGAGTTTACAATTGTTGCAGTTCATGTTAATGATTTAAATTTAATTAAAATTTTTGAAGAGCTCAACAACATTGTAGATTATTTGAAAAATGAATTTGAGATGAAAGGTTTAAAAAAAAAATTAAATTTTATCTTGGGTTACAGATTGAACATTTCCCAAATGGATTATTTGTTTATCAATCTTTATATACAAAAAAAGTTTTTAAATGTTTTTATATGGATAATGCATATTCATTGGCATCACTTATGATTGTTCGATCACTTGATGTGAAAAAATATTCGCTTTGTCCATTTGAAGATAGAGATAAGGTTCTTAGTCCTAAAATACCATATCTTAATACAATTGGAACATTAACCTATTTTGCCAACTGCACTCGACCAGACGAAATTTTTTCTATGAATCTCCTTACAAGATATAACTCTACACCAACTTGAAGACATTGGAATGGTATTAAATATATTTTTCGTTACCTAATATGTATTATTGATTTGTACAAAAGTCGGGATCTCCTTCAATGGAATATGTTATCTCTCTGATCCATATAAAACTAAATCAAAAACATGATATGTGTTTACACGTGGAAGAAGAGATATATCATTAAGATATGTGAAGCAAACATTGACATCAACATTTTCAAATCATTCTGAAATTATTGCAATCATGAAATAGGTCGAGAATGTGTAAGGTTGGGGAACATGACCCATTATATCCAAGTCCAATGAAAAATAAGAGGAGAGCAAAGCGCCAATTGCGCGCGAAGCGCATGCGGGACGGGCACGGAGAAAAAGAAGTGTGGAGGAGAAGCAGCCGAGCTCATTCCCTTCGCTTCCTGGGCCGACGACTACATGAGGGGGAAGCTATCGTAGAAGCTTTAGCCCTTGCTTTACATAAATTGTTATGAACTGACTAGATTCTCCCGGAACGCTAGCTAAGCTATTAGTCTTAGTTCCCTTCAAGTAAATCAATAAGCTTTTTGATTGATTCTGAGCACCGCCCCCCTTCTTAGAATTAGAACCCATTGAGGGGCATCATACGAATTAACTTTAAAAAATGATAATCCAACAATTTTGTACGAAGACAATACAATTTGTATTGCACAACTTAAATAAGACTATATCAAAGGTAACATGATATTTCTCCAAAATTCTTTCATACATATGAGTTTCAAAATAATGACAACATTGATGTTCAACAAATCCGCTCAAGTGACAATGTGACTGATTATTCACCAAATCACTGTCAACATCTACATTCAAAAAATTGGTTCATGAGATTGAATTATGTCAATTTAAAAATTTTCAATGATTAATATCAGGGGGTAGCTTTACTTTTTTCCTTAGCTTAAGTTTTATCATACTGGATTTTCCTGGTAAGATTTAATGAGGCAGATCATTTATTTTTAATATTCCGAAATAACTTTACTTTTTCATTTGTTTGATATTTTTGTCCTATTGAATTTTTATCAAACAAGATTTTAACGAGTAAAATATTTTGTAATGTGTCATTCAAGGGAGAATGTTGTAAATGGTAAGTTTAATAGTAAATGACTATTGTACAATTACAGCCCTATAAATTATTATCATTGCATCCTAAATCTTCCGAACTTTGGTTTTCAATAAAATCCACAAAAATATATTGACATCTCTCTATTTTTCTCTCCTTTATCCCTAGTTTATGTTTTGTTAATTATACCCAGAATATCTGATATCAATTATTGGGAATTCAAAAATCACGTATTGATTGATACTACTTGATATAAAACCAATCACCGAATTGAAATATTGAAGCTATATGGCAAAATATGAAGTATATGATCGCAAGCAAAATAATAAAAGAAGACAAGAAAATATGGTAGAGAAATTATGAAATTTTATTGCACCACAAATAATGAAGATGGAGAAATGTTACAATGATCCTACAAATTAGTAATCACTTTTCTCACCCTTTAAAATTGTATAGAAGAACCTAAAATTTATAGACAACTAGGTAGGGCGACGTTCAAATCCTAATAGATGAGTTGTAGATGAAGTAAAATGCCAAAAACGTGTTAAAACGTGAAAAGGACCTGAACTGAATAATCATGTCGTTCGAGCGATAAGCAAGTGGCAGGTTAGCGGCAGGTCCGTTGCTCCAGTGCCAGGCGGATGACAGGCGAGGGACCAAGTCTCGGGAGAAAATCTGCAGGTGTTGCTCGAGCGGCCAGCTAGCGGTAAGCTAGCGAAAATGTGGCTACTTTTCTTCCCGACCCATAATTTCAACATCTTCAAGTCCAATACAAATTTCAATTTTCAATAGGGCTTCCAAATAGAATTTCAACTTGAATAAGACTCCAATAATATTCCAAATTGAGTTCCTCTTGACATGTATTTCGATTAGAATTTTTCAATTATTTCAACAAAGAATTCGAGCATACCTAAATTCTAACAGTTTATAACATATTTGTCTTCTGCACATTAATTGGAAAAAGGGGGACATTTCACTGACAAATCAAAAAAAATATTAAATAAAGAAATGACTAAAACTGCAATGAGTTAGAACTAGTGGTGGCAAGCTCGGCTCGGCCCTTACTCGCAAGGGCTCGAGCCGAGCTCGTGGCTCGTTGAGCAGTCGCTCAGCTCGGCCCACGAGCTTGCCACTCGTGGGTCTAGCCGAGCTTTAGCTCATCGGCTCGCCCAATTTATTTATTTATTTTATTTTTTTAAAGAAGATATCCATTTTTTTCAAAAAAAAAACCCCCGATTTTGGACGAGCCCACGAGCTACTTGTATAAAAACGAGCCGAGGCTGCTCGGTTTGTGCTCGGGCTTGTCAGCAGCTCGTGGCTCGTTTTTGACAAGTTGAGTCGGCGAGTCACTCGACTCGATTGCCATCTCTAGTTAGAACACTCCATAGCTCGGTTGCCACATCTAGTTAGAACACTTCATATATTGGGTCAAGTTCACTTTGCGGGTGTTCCATTTCTCGAGGTAAAAGTTTCCACATAAAACTGTTTTTTCTAAAAAAAATAAAAAATCTATTGAATTTAATTTAATTTAATTTAATTTTTTTTTTTTTTTTGCAGGGTTTATAGGCTATAGTGCAGGGGAACCGCCTAAATCCGCCCCTTTTTGTAGTCTTGTAGATATCATAAAATTGATTAAGATGTATGCATAGTATAGTAAGTGTATGCCGTATTATAAAGATTAAACACTGCGAAAAAGTTTGATGCAATTCCTTTCATTTAATTGAGTCCCTTGGTAGTTGCATATGCATTTCATTTTTCCCTTTGCTTTAAGGTTTTGTTACCGTCCTCTTCTTTGTTGAGAAACTTTTAATTAAGATCTTTTCGTACTTCAATGATCATTAAAAGTATGTCAGAAATTTGTCTTCTACAGGCTTTTTGTCAATTAATTTTGTGAAAACTATTTAGTCCCGTTTGATAAATTTTTTTTTTCATTATTATTTTTTTACTCATTTTTAACTACACATTATTTAATAAAATAATATTTTTCAACACATCAATAAATTTTCATTCATTTTCAACCACATATTCTCTATCAATCTACTATTTCAAAATACATTCTTTCAAAATAATTTGACTCAAACACACCCTTATTAAAAATAAGATGTTGAAAATTTTGAGATGTATATAAAAACAAATAATGTTGTAAATTTTTACATATATAATTTTTATTCTATGTTCAAACAAGCATTTATACATGGATTCATAAGAAAAAAAATTCAACCCTTAATAAGTTTTCATTCACTGTAATGAAAATTAGCGTAATGAAAATTTAGGATGTGTTTGAGCCACATTATTTTGAAAGAATAGATTGATGGAGAATGTGTGATTGAAAAAGAAGGAAAAATTATTGATGTGATGAAAAATATTATTTTATTAAAGAATGCGTGGTCAAAAATGATTAGAAGAGTAAAAATAAAAATTTTAATGTAGCTCAAACATGAGCTTAATAATATTTTTGTAGCAACGACTTCATGTAATAGCGAATTTTTACCGCAATAAAATGTCACATGCATTTGAAACTAGTATATGTTGACATGCATCAACATATACTAGTTTACTTAGGTTATGATTCCAAAAGTATATCCTAAGCAATCTCTTGTGCGAGCGAACCTGCATATTGAGCTCTCTTGTATTTAGCTTTACTTGTTTGAATCGAAGTAAATTAGTTGAGCCGATTGTAATCTTCAAAACGTGTGTGTATAGTGCGAATAAAAAAGAAAAATTGGAGGAAAATAATTTCCACCAAAATTTCCATTTTCCATTCTAAGTGAAAGAGAGCTAATTTTATCTCCCTTATTTGGTGGGGGTAATCAGCACGTAACGTTCTCGCATTTCACTGTTATTATGGAAAACGTCATTGTCTTTCATTTTTTGAAATTCTTACTCTTATTTTTATATTTTATTGCGTAAAAAGTCATTTTCATCATTTTACTGTTCTTTATTGAGAAATTGGATGAAATTGGATATAAATGATGATTTGTAAAATCAAATGTATAATTACGAGTGAAAATGCCAAAAAATAAAAAATATAGACATTTTTCGTTAAAATAGTAGAAGGTAGGGACATTATATGCTAATTACACTTTTAATAATTTATTTGGAATTCGTTTGTGACTTTTTTTAAAAAATGGGACTATGGCTACAATTAATTTTTTCTTTTTCTTTTTGTTTTATTTAAAGAGAAGAGTATATTCGTCATTTTTCAATTTTTAATTGAGAAAATAGATGAAAATAACCTTTTGCGCAATGAAAAATAGAAATAAGAATGAAAATACTAAAAATAAAAGGTAGAACCGTTTTTTACAATAACAATAAAATGTGAGAACGTTAAGTGCTAATTACCCTGTTGGTATGGTAGATAAAGAACTTATAGGGCTTGTTTGTCTTCCATTATTGAGAGGAAAATAGAGTAATGAATAGTATTTTTTTGGAGAATGTATGGTTGAAATTTAAAATAATTTTATTAATTTATGTGTAGAATATTTTATTGGGTGAATGTGTGATGAAGAATTTTATTATAACAAGTAATATTTCAGATCAATGATAAACAAACATGGTCATAATATAGTCTGATCTGAAAGCCACGGAAGCTTCCCTACTGCCTTGACACATGAACAAGACAAGACACAACCAAAAGATTCCATTTGTAAGATCTCACCAGAAATTAAAAACTTCTTTTTGTATTTCCAAGACCTCTGTCTTCCAGCCACCGTACGTCGAATGCCAGATACCAAACCAAACTTTTTAATTTTTTCTGAAAACAGTAAGTGCTGCAAATAGCATCTCTCTCTCTCTCTCTCATACCAAACCAAACTTTTCAATTTTATCTGAAAACAGTAAGTGCTGCAAATAGCATCTCTCTCTCTCTGCGCTTGCGTTCCATGCAGTGCACAACTGTACATTAATTGCACGGTGATATGCTCTGTTTGGTTCAACTTTAAAATTGAAATCAAAATTTACAATTAATTTTAATAAGAGATTTCAAAGAACCATAGCTTTTTAACTATACATTCTATCAAATTTTTTTTATCAAATTATCTAAACCAAATAAGGCCGACTCGGCCGATTGCCCCATGAGCTCGGCTCGTGCTCATCACGAGCCCAGCTCGTGGCTCGTTACTCACGGGTCGAGCTCGGCTTGGCCCATGAGCTCGTGGGCTGAGCCGAGCTTGGGCTAGCGAGCTAGTCATTTTATTTATTTTTATTTATTTATAATGAGATAAGCCTTTAAAAAAATATCGATTTGCACGAGCCTACGAGCTGCTCGTCAAAAAAGAGTCTAGGGGACTCGACTCGCCTAGCGAGCCGACCTGCTCGGCTCAGGCTCGTAAAAAAGACGAGCCCGAGCGGCTCGTGACTTATTTTTGACTAGTCGAGCGGTCGAGCCAACGAGTTGCTCGGCTCGGCTGCTACCACTACTCAGACTACTCTATCGAACATGTCATTAGGACTTGTAAATTTGTTATGCATTACTCCACATGATGGATAGTTATAATAGAAAAGATTTTATTTTATTTTTTTGGAAATAATGTTATTCTTAACGAATACTACTGATAGTCGTCATACATGATATACTCATGCCAATTTGATATTTGATGAAGGAGGCAATAAAAAATTACAACAGTAATGTATCAAATAGCAAACTGTTATGCGTATGTCACGTGGGACGAATGCTGGTAGTATTCACTATAAATAACATTATTCTTTTTTTTGCCTCGTAATTGATCGAGTGAATAGGGCGTTGTTAGTCTAGGGTTTGATTTTTTTCCTTAGGCCATGTTTCTCCTATGTTTAGGCCATGTAGCAGTGTACACAAGAACATATGAAATTTTAATTAATTAACTTTTATTCTTTTAGGAGTTTTTCCAATGCGTCGATCTCATAATTTTGTATAATATTTTCTAATATAACGTACTATTGCAAAAAAGTACCTACAAAAGACAAGGACGTGAAGGAATCATACTCATAAGTGGAACAATTATAACAGATTGATTTATATTAATCCTCAAACTACGATAGTTTATAGTTAAGAATTGTAAAACTTTAAAGATTGAATCAATGACAATTAACTAGGAGTACAAGTAAAATACAAGAACAATCAACTCATGATTTCAACCTTTAACCAAAAACGAAAGACGAAAACGATCGATTGATTAATCTTTAACGACAAGTTTAATATACGATACTAGACAGTATAATAGTAAGATTTTACCTTCGTTTTACATTTTTACTGTGTATTATTGTCGAATTCACCTTATCACACAATCAGTACCTTAACCAGATCCACGGCCTACAAGGGACAGAAAGGCTTTCTTCGGAGTCCTCCCACCAGTATCTCTTCTGAAGCCAAAACACAACCTTGAAGATCCTCTAACTTCCTCATCGTGATGATCATGATCATGATCAAAAGACGATCCCCAGCTTGTAAACCGCCTTCTATGGTGGCCGCAGGAAGGCGTCGTGGGATCAGAAAATGAAGACAGCGAAGATGACGTCGAAAATGATAAAGTTGACCAGGAATGGGATACTGAAGATGAAGGAGGAGATGAGCCCACATGAACAACTTTCTTAAAACTCATCCTTTTGAGCAAATCGTACAGAATCTTGGATCTTGAGTGCTTACTCAAGGACTTGTTGACGTTTTTATTGGAATAGTAAGAGGGAGGGGGAGTAAGAGGTGGAATTGAATTGTCAGAAAATGTGTGTTTAGGGGTTCCAGGGGTTGTTTCCCACACGAAGGGCACTGCACTAGAAACATCACCATAGTATACTCTGAAAGAGGGGTTAGACATTGAGGTTTCTTTAGAGAGAAGCCTGGAGAAAAATTTGTCACCATCATGCTTAATTCTGAATGATTTTTGCTGGGAATCTTGGCTACTGCTCAGCATCTTGATCAGCTTGAGGACGCTAAGAAGGAAATGAATATTGTTATGGTGAGAGAAGAGAGAGAGAGAAAGTTTCAAGCGTGTTTTGGTGCAAATGGTATGGCATTGGAATCATAAACGGATTGGTTTATATATTAATAGCACGTTTAATATATAGCTAAATTTTTGGATAGGTTTGGAAAATCTAAACTTTTCTAAAATTTTAGAAAGTGTAATAATTCAAAGTTCACCGTCATCTAAATAGGCGATGATATCAATTAATAATGATGGTATCTCTTAGTAATAAATAGCATTGTTCTTTAGGGAACATTTTTCAAACCAAGAAATATTTGGCTTTTTTTATATATTTGTTTTTAAAAAAAATTTAAAGCTTGTGATTTTTTGTATCCAGTGGTGTGCATTAAATTAGCATATACATAAAGATTTGTGTCAAGATGGTGTGTGCTTTAAGGGAGAGTGATTTACCAGATAAACACCAGACCTTTTAATATTCAACTATTTATGAACTGTTTGGGGAAGTTAAAATCGTTTACTTCTACATTAATATTACTATTATAATATTACGGTGTATGAATATTTACGTATGTAAAAGGTTAAAACGGTGTACAAACTGCCAACTTGCTCTTCTTCATTCGTCATCTTATGTTTTTCTAACTGAGATATATAAATATTTTATAAAAGATTTGATGACTTTTTGATATTAGTAGGTAGAAAGAAATCAAGTTATAAAATAATTATTAGAGGTCGGTCTAAGGTTGTATTACTTATGTTTTATGCTAAAGTTCAAACTTCAAGTTCCCTTTTTTTTTTTGGTTTCATCCTTAAGGTTTGTGATCGTGTTGGTCAGACTAGAGGGTGTAAAGGCCGGTAATTTAGAGGGCTAACTGTCCGACTCAATAAGAACTTTATCAAAACGTTGTACTTATCGAGTCTGATTTTTCTTAATTTCCTTTTTGACAAGGCAATCAAGCCATCTTACACCTTAAAGATTGTGCACCCTAGGAATAATAACTTGACACCATAATAATTATATTCCCCATTTAATGATATATATATATATATCATAAAATGTAGCCACATGCATTTGCCTGGAATGTCCATCACTTGTGAGGTATACAGACTAAATATATATTTAAATAGGTTCAAGTAGGGCCAATTAATAGTGATCTTATAGGTTTTATTTTTTTTTTTTTTTGGGGGGGGGGGGGGGGGGGGG
>CAIGRN010100946.1:0-13382 GCA_903798345.1 Fraxinus anomala
CAATAATAAAAGGCAAAAAAATGATACCGAGCGGACCACGTCTGAAGGTCCGTAAATATCGAGAGCTGCGAATTCACCACTTTGGGACTACCGCAATCCGTCCCAAAGCTTCCATCAACACGAAACGGCACCCGGTACTCGATTATCCAAACACAAAATTGTCTAGATTTCACCGTATTGCTCGAAACTGAAATTCGACAACACCACACGGTTAGTATCATCGCCGTAACATTCTGTCTTTTGGAGTTATCGTCGAATTCCGTTCGACACACCCGCACGCGCCTTGCCGGAGTCTGCGCGTGGCCTTCAGCGTCGGCCTACGTGTTGTTAGCGTCCTCCACACGCCGGCGAGCCAGCTTCTCTTTCGCCTACACGTCACGCCGTGGTGTCCGTTTCTCCACCAGACCTGTGGATTCGTCGGAAAATGCATTTACAGTTCTGGCATATTGAAGAAAAATTCCATAATTCTGTCCAGTTTTCTGCCCAATTTTCCGCTTCGTTTATGACCACTTCTAGCCACTTTTCCACCCTAAAAATCACAGATTTCTCAACAACCAAGCTCTGATACCATTTGTGAGGAAAAATCCATCGAGAAACCTTGATTCCGGGCTCAAAAAACAACCATACGGACACCACACTACTAAGGCTCGACCCAAAATCCTACACCTTGTTTGCTCCAAGTTTCATCCCCATGAAAGAGATATGGCGGTGGTGATTGCAAGCCCACACAGGGAGGAAGGAGAAGAGAATAGCAATGGTTGGAACTCACCAAGAAATCTACCAAACAAAACCTGACTGCCCTTTCTTCTCCATGGCTGCCTCTCCTCTCCACTCTCTTGCACACACCCAAACCGGCTGTGAAGAGGGGGAGTAAATAGGGGTCAATTAGGTTACTTAATTTTGGGCCAAACACTCCCTCCAAAATAGGCTAAAGACCACTAAATGGGCTACCAAATAATTCCCACAACTAACCATATAAATGGGCTAACAACATAACCATCCAAACCCAAACTTGGGNAATGGGCTAACAACATAACCATCCAAACCCAAACTTGGGCCATCCAAAAGTATAGGTCGTTTCCGTGTCGAGCCAAGTCTATAGCATCGCTAAATAATTCGACAATTGTTTTACATCATCGCCCGAATTTATTGGATATCAATACCCAACACTATGCTTAGAAATCATCCAGCATAATTACGATATTGACAAATCACGATAAGCTTGAAATTATGTCAAACATTTACATAGATTAAATGGAGATACCAGAGACTGGGCGTAAGTTTTTCAAATCTGTGACAAAGTGGAGACTGAATTGTCGAATAGTTTGTGCCAACAGAAATGCGACAAACTCTTGTATCAAAATGGGCTAACAACATAACCATCCAAACCCAAACTTGGGCCATCCAAAAGTATAGGTCGTTTCCGTGTCGAGCCAAGTCTATAGTATCGCTAAATAATTCGACAACTGTTTTACATCATCGCCCGAATTTATTGGGTATCAATACCCAACACTATGCTTAGAAATCATCCAGCATAATTACGATATTGACATATCAGGATAAGCTTGAAATTATGTCAAACATTTACATAGATTAAATGGAGATACCAGAGACTGGGCGTAAGTTTTTCAAATCTGTGACAAAGTGGAGACTGAATTGTCGAATAGTTTGTGCCAAGAGAAATGCGACAAACTCTTGTATCATCATTAAGCCTTTGGAAGCAATTCAAGCATGCCTCCAACCGCGGCCCTGGAAAATGTAGGAAATTGAGTGTCGATCAATAACATTCTCAACCAGAATATCATGTGCTGTCACAAATGTATGGAGAAAATCCAACTAATAATAGTTTACAACAAATGCATAATCAATGGCAAAGAGCATTAAGAAGCGACATGCAACTCAAAGCTAATCACAGATGAGTTGATATCACAACTCCATTACAGTGAGCAGAAGGAGAACTAAACCACTTCGAATTAGTAGCTTCTTAAACCCCTAGAAGATGTCATTTCCCTTTATGACTTTAGAACAATATCTAGTGTGACTGAATATTCAATATGCGACTTTAGCAGAACAGTTCTAGGTATGCATGCTGTAGAGATTGGTTTTCAGCTATGCACTGCACATCGTTGGAGTTCATGATAGAAGCATATAGTTTCAACAAGTTCAGACTGGTAGAAGATCACAATAGATATCTGACACCAAAGGGTGAAATAAAAGGTTATTACATGAATCTTTGGAACCTGCTAAATAGGTACATAATGCTTCTGCCTCAAAAATAATAGTTCTCATGCAGTAAAGATGTTTTACAACACTGTTACATAACTGGAACCAAGAAAAAATGCATAGTAGCCAGCATATCCAAATACAGACATAATACATTCATTTCTTTGGAACAATTGTCTACATTATTTTATCAATAAGAATTTGAGACATTGTCATAGTTACAAAATGTCACTGTCTAGATAATCGTAGACCTAACAACTAAGACATAAGATACTCAACGTAACAGGTCATCTTTCTTACAATGTTGAACCAGAAAATGAAAGGATTAAATCCTATGATGAACAAAAAACTAAAGAAAAACACTGGTTCTACATTATCTGACATGTGTACCAGTTTTAGTGGAAATTAGATGCTTCAGCTCCATCAAATGTTCATCATTTGAAATGTGGAGCATAATACGAAGATTTGTCAACAATGCCTCTTTGTCCCAACTTAAGGGACCAGAAGCATACAATGCTTCCAGAGTGCAATGATAAGCATGCAACTCTAACCTATGGATCCTGGCTTCTACTTCTTCCTTTGGGAGACGTCGCATTTTTCCCTCAGAGCCTGAGCCTGGACCATAACACGACTCCGCATCACTACAAGGAGTATCTGTCACTTGGCATGGTAGTGGCATGACATGACTATAGTAGTTGTTTGGACTCTGACTAGTAACACTACAACTACCAACAGAACAGGCATCAGTATCAGAATTATTAAATTCTGAGCTTCTCAATCCACAATAGCCATAAATATCATTTTGTTTAGGCCTCTCCGTTTGATTATATCCATATCGATTGTTAAAGGATGCCGAAGCATGCATGTGTTTTCCACCCAGGATTTCTCTTGAGTAAGCAACAGCATCTACCTTTTCAATTATGGGGTCAACCACCCTATTCTTCATTTCTTCTTTCTCAATTGCTCTTATTTTCGGGACATGTCCATTATTTGCTTCAATAACAGATGAGCAGTAGGGAGACATCCTCTTCAGGGACCTAACAGATACTAGATGAGAATCCCGCACTCCAATATCACTCTTAATGTGCGCACAATACTTTTGAGCTTGAGTTTTATCCATCTCATTAACTTCTGGGGCCTGGAAGCTCATCTTCTGATAATAATCTGATGCCAACAGCATGCTATCTTTTCCATCATCATCATCATCATCACATCCTCTGGAACCCTGCAAGCAGAAAGCATTGGGAGATCAAAGATTGCAAGCAAAGGATTTACAAGGAATCAGGCAAATACGAGAAAAAAGGGAAGTCTAACAAAGCAAGATTGACGTCGTCGTGAGGCAATGGGGTCAATCAACTGACGTCAAGAAACATGAACTGCAGAAAATTAGGATCTCAACAAATAACTAAAAGAAGTAAAGTACCTTCTCCACTAAAATCCATTTATCATTGTGCCAGGTTTGTATAATCCTAACATTTGATCTATTGATTATTAATTCCTCAGAGCACCCGAGAAGCCTTACTAAATATTTATTGCCATTCAAAACCTTCAAGATCACAGCAATCTTCCATGAACGGTCATCGCACACCTCCACAATGCTTCCGGCTATGCAATTCTCCAAACCCTCCACGAGAGGAGGGCATGGCCTCAAAAACTTCCTTGTTACCCTTCCCACCATCGGCTGAGTTGCATTACCTGGATAACAATCATATTGCACATCATAAGTATGGCCATTGACAGATAGTATCTCAGCCATACGCCACGTGACTGGATCACCCCTTTTATTCATAACTTCTACTTTACTCCCTCTTTTGAGCCTCATTGTGATTGATATCGAACACAAGAAATCACAACCTGTCATTGTCATGTAAACAATATATCACATAACAGCATATTTATAAGAGAACAAGTCAATAGATCTGAAAGAAAATATTCTGATAACTGAAAAAAGGTAAATAAAAACCTCATCTACATCTTATAGCATAAAAGCAAATAAAACTAAATGTTTAAAACTTCTATTCCAGAAGGATCAACTTTAAAAATCCAAAGATATCCCCAAATATTGATTAGAAATAAACCAAATATTTCGATCTTCTAGGAAATCAAGGTAACCACTTTTAATAACTTCCCAAAATCAGTAAAAATAAATAAAAATTCAAAACACAACATCCCCTTTTGAAATCATTGCTCTAAATTAATCTATAAACTGAAAGATAAAATAATTCTTCAAAAAATAATTAATAGATATTAAATCAAAATTGAGTTGGTTACCAAATCTACACGAGTTAAAACTTTTATAAACCTGAACTCACTGAAAAAATAACAATAAAATATATAAAAATGAGAAATACTCCACCAAAAAATTTAAAATTCATATCAATCAACAGGGAAATGAATTAATACCATAGACGATACAGTCTATTAAAAAACCCACAAATTCAAATGCAAAAAATCTAACCAATTCAGATGTTCAAAGCCCCCCAAGTTGACACCCTAAAACTGAGAAATTACTCACCTGTAATCAAAATTGAAGGAAAAATCCGACCTGAGAAATTTCCTAATTTGTGTTTGGATCTCTAGGGAATTCTAAATCAACTTTGGGAATTTAATTTTGTGTTCTAGGGTTTATTTCTTTGCCTTGAGGATAATTAATTGGGACAAAAAAATTAAAAATATTTGTAAATATGAGGTGGAGGGTATTATTGGAATATTAAAATATTGGTCTAGAATTCAATCGATTACCAGAAAATGTTGGAGTGCGTAATGCACGCATTTTTGTTGTACAAATATTCCTAACCCAGCCATTATTTCGAGAAAATGCAATTTTAAATATTGAATTTTTTAAGAATATCCGATTAAAAAGTTAAAAAAAAAAAAGTTGAATTTACATGCAAATTTTTTTTCGTATAAATATGTAGTGAAAAATAAGTATGAAAATTAAAAAGTTTTGAAATAATAGTGATCAAACAAGAGCGAAGTTAGATATGTCACACGCTCTTTTGATCGTGTGCGACATTATTTTAATATTTAAAACTCCATTCATCCTACAAAAATAGATTTTTTTTTTCATTTTTACACAAATTAAGAAAATACAATTAATATGGTTGAAAATATAATTTTTTTTTTTACACTTTTCTTAATATAGCATCTGCATAATTGTATAAATATGAGTATTTCATATTTGTTGATAATAAAACACATTAAATAGGGATATATTAAAAAATTTAAAAAATAATTGTACTCTTAATAAGAAAGATGATCTATAATTTATAACAGACAAAAAATAAAGTCTATCTGTATGAAATAGGAGAGTATATATTTTAAAAAATAAATAAATATTCTAAAAATGATAACAATTATAGAGTTTTATTGGGTGTATTATTTGTCTTCTCGCTGTGAGTTCAATAGTGGGTTAGGTTATTTATTTATTAATGATCACTAAAGTATCGTTGTGATAAGTATCGTTGCTTAGTCTATGCTAAGAAATAGTGACATGACAAATAAAATTTGAATGCAATTGACTTGGGATTAAAAATTTAATATTTTCCTACATATTTCTACTTCATCAAATTATTGTATCCCAACGAATAAGCAACTAGATCGATTTCAGTGTATAAGGAATAAACAAGAACAAATTTTGGATAGTTTTTTTTTTAATTTTAATTTTTAAAAGAACAAATTTTGATGTGCGAGACAATTGAGGCTTTAAAAAAAATTGGATTGCTAATAGTGGAACAAGATAGCTTCTAGAGAAACCCTTTTTTTTTTTAACATCTACACCCTATTTAATTATGGAAAGTCGAAAAAGTAATAAAAATAATAAAATATAAATATAAATGAATAAATTCATTCTTTCTTGAAAGGTTGTGTTTTTAAATAACATATCCGAGCAAAGTTCACGTCTTGCTACTACTCAATCATGAAAGTGTTACCCCTAGCTAAATGAGTTTAGTACACATGTAAATGGCTCCTTTAAGACATAAGTTTATTGCCTTACCCTTAAGGACTTGTTTGTCAAGTTTTGAAAAGTCAAAAGTTACGTGTGAAATTAAGAAGCTACTTTTGAACTGATTTAAATAATTTTCTGTTAGTATTTTATTTAATTAAAAGAAGGAAGAGACTAATTTAAAGTAATTTAAAAAACTCTTCTACAAAAATTAGAAGCAAAAGCAGAATCCATATCAAACAAACGTTCAATGAGTTTAGTTTGCAGACAAATGACTGGTTTAAGATGTAAGTTCATAACCTCATCCCTAATTAAGGGCCTATTTGGCACGTTCTGAAAAGGTAAAAGTTACTCATGAAATTAAGAAACTGGTTTTGAGCTCGTTTGAATAATTTTCAATGAACTTAAAGTAACTTCTTGAAATCTCTTCTGCAAAAAGTAGAAGCAAAAATAAAATTTATGTCAAATGAACCTTAAATGAGTTTTGCACGCATACAAAAGGTTATTTGCAGTCGCTTATTATCGTAGTCGTACATGTCATCCATGTGGTGATTAATGATTTGATGCATTAATTTGGTAATTTTTTATTGTTCATTCATCAAAACGATTAATCGCCATATGTATGTCACATAGGGTGATTACGGTAGTGAGCGACTGCATATATCATTACTTCAAAATGGCTCGTTTAAGATATAGGCGCATATTTAACATGTAATAATACTGTCCATACCTTCCAATATCAAGTTATTTTCAACTAAACATACTGAAATGTTGCTTCAAAAACCATGGCGCTGTCTACTGAAGAAGACATTTGACTGTGGTAGATTTGTCATTGATTCACCAACGAAGCTGTTCTTTGACAATGTCGTTGAAACTAGAAACCTTTGTAATACTCGCCAACGATTCCAATCCTGTCTGGCCAATGACAAAAAAGAAACCAATTTTCTAATACATTTTTACAGATTACGAAGATACTACCGATAACTGGAGACCTTATCGTGAGAATCAAACTAAGCAACTTTTTTCTTCTTATATAAACCACCAAAATATTCAAGAATTTAATCAAAAGCACCGGAACTTTTTCTTCCAAAATCTGCTTAATTTATTCAGGCTCTTTTTCATGGCTTTACCACCACCACCACCACAGTTTGTTCTTCCTCCTAACCTAATTCCCGACGAGGCTAACCCGCCATGGATGAGCAAAGGTGACAACGCGTGGCAGCTAACAGCCGCCACATTAGTCGGCCTACACTGTGAAGAAGAAATGGGCTGTGAATTCAGCTTTCATGGCGCTTTATGCTTTTGCATGCGTTCTTGTTTGCTGGGTTTGCTGGGGATACAGACTCTCTTTCGGGGATGAACTGATTCCCGTTTGGGGCAAGATTAATGTAGCATTATCTCAACATTATTTACTTGAACAGGGATTTGCTGGCAAGTTTCCGAATGCAACGATGGTGTTTTTCCAGTTAGTTTTTGCAGCAATTACTTTGATTTTAATTGCTGGTGCTGTACTGGGAAGAATGAATTTCTATGCATGGATGCTGAATGAATTTCTATGCATGAAGCTCATACTATTTGGTCTATTAATGGGTGGCTGGCGGTGGCCGGGATGATTGATTATTCCGGCGGTTATGTTATTCATTTATCCTCTGGAGTTGCTGGTTTCACAGCTGCATACTGGGTACGCATGGGAACTTGGCAGCCGAAGTGTTCAACCACCTCATCTCAAAGTTCATATTTACTTATTTTAGCTTTCTAACATATGTCCTTTAACATTTAGGTTAAATTATTATTATTTTTTTCATCAAAAGCCTTAAACGTGGACAATTTTTGTAAATGAGTGATGTCGATACTTGAAATCCACACTTTTGTTGGCTATGTATCATGTTGAACTATTTCATCCAAGATGGCATAGAAGAAACACATTTGTGTATTTTAAAAGTTAGTCTTCAACACGTCATCAAGGATCATATCCCTTTTTTCATCAAAAGCGCGATGCACACACAAATTTTATAAATGAGTGGAGAGGTGACTTGTATGCTAACGGTCTATGTTATGTGATTTTCAGGTTGGTCCTCGTTTGACTAAGGACATAGAAAGGTTTCCTCCAAACAACATCCTGCTAATGTTGGCTGGGGCAGGACTTTTATGGATGGGGTGGACTTGATTCAACGGAGGAGACCCTTATGCTGCTAGTATTGATGCATCTTTTGCTGTTTTAAACACTCATGTTTGTGCTGCTACAAGCTTACTAACCTGGCTGATTCTTGTTGTTCTGGTTTTGGGAAAAGCTTCTGTAATTGGAGCTGTTCAAGACATGATCACTGATTTAGTTTGCATCACTCCAGTTGCAGGTAATTCATTTCTCAAACCCATCAAACACTGTCTCTAAAGTTTTTAGACAAGACAGTTCAACATGTCATTAGAAAACACACAATTCTTACATTTAAATGTGGCGGTTGAATATGATATTAGGGAACAAAAACTCTAGACGAGATGTTTGCATTTCCTTTATGTAACATTAATCATGTTTGAGATGTGGTGTCGTGAAGTCTCTCTCTATAACTTTTAGACGATATTAAATTCTAATAAATTAATGTGGTGTGTAAGTGAGAATGCGAGTTCAAGCTTTACTAAACTCTTTTCAACATGCACGACTTGTGTACCTTATTAATTTTTCATCAAATGACAGACAAAATGTGATTATAAAGCAATATTGAACTATATTACATGTACACTTTAATTTACACATTGATTTAAACTCTACCATGTGGCATTGTCTACACCATTAATTTGACACACATCACATTATTGTACAGATTCCCTCCACATAGAAGGAAATGTCATTGAAGATATACACAAAAGTGTACATCTAGCATAGTTCAGCCATATTAAAGCAAATTTGTCTTAGAAATCATGATTTTCTTCATATATAATGTTCATGAATGTCTATAGGATTTGTACACGGAGGGCAGCTATAATAATGGGAATTTGCTCGGGTTCAATTCCATGGTTCACAATGATGGTGGTGCACAAGAAATCCGAGCTCCTTCAAAAAGTCGATGACACGATGGCTGTGTTACACACACATGCTGTCGCCGGGACCCTTGGAGGAATCCTCACCGGATTATTTGCAAACCCTAAATTATGCAATTTGTTCTATGGAAAGTATGGACAATATGTTGGCCTATTCTATGGCTTCCATATGCAAGACTACCACAATGGTTTCAGACTAGTAGCACTTCAACTTCTTGGGGTGGTGTTTGTAATTACGGTTAACATTATCAGTACAAGCCTAATATGTCTTGTAGTACGACTAATCGTGCCTCTAAGGATGACCGAGGAAGATATGGAGGTCGGTGACGAAGCTGCTCATGGTGAGGAAGCTTATGCCATTTGGGGCCAAGGCGAAAGAAGTGAAAATTCACGATTCTCAACTTATAACTATATGGAAATCGGGAAAGCTAAGGCCAAGGGTCAGGTTGAAATGACATGAATAATATAAGTTTAGGAGATTTCAAGGTCTCGAGTTCGTAAAAAACAAAGTTCATTTTCTGAAAGTTCATAGTGCAGGGTGCATGTCACTCTTTAGGATGTATTCAAAATAAAAATGAAGAATGCATGCACATGTTTGATGTTATTGGCTTATTGTAATATTCTCATGAACTTATTTGAAATGAAGGGATTAATCTTTTATGGTTAATTGTGATTAATCTATTTTCTTGCAAGGCTAAAAAGTAGAACACTTTTTATTTTTAGTGTCCACGTGTTATATATAAATAACTATGTATAAATTTTGTGCCAGGAGAATCAAGTTAACGGTAACTATTGCCAATTGAGTTCGATTTTGTCTAGCCATACAAGGAACCGGCTCTTCATTGTCGGGGAGGGCATCTCAAATGTGATCACTAACCTACCCAAACATTGTAACGTTTCAAAGGAAAATCTAGCGGATCAGCATTATTCTTTAGGATCTCACATACCTTTTAGACAACAACTGCACTATGGGGGCTTCAACATTGGGTTTTTACGTAGCTAAAGCTCAAAATTCCATCATTAGCGATTGAATTTTATTTTTGTTAAAATTCCTTCACTAACTTGATTGGCTTGGAAATGGATTGCGACATGAGAAAGATGGATCCTTGAAGTCAAGATGACAAATAAACTTACAATAGAGAGAAGTGTGGTAATTTTTCAAAAGTTAACTAAAAAATTCACATAGAAAATTACTTGCTACAAACTCAAATTTACTTCCTACATTCTGTATAATTTATAACAATGTATAAATTTGATGGAAGTGAGAATAACAATGAAAAGTTGATATCAACTTTACTTCAATTTTAACGTTAGGAAGCAACTCGAATAATAAGTGAGAGACCAACTGTGCACTTAAATAAATGGAATATTTCTTTAAATGTTTATTCAATTTTGACAAAATATTTCATGACGTACACTTGGCCCTACAAATATTATTTATTGACTTATGCACTATTGGAATTACAAATTTAATTAAGCACTTTTAGGACTTATTAATTGATTAACTAATAAGGATAATGTGGTAGGGAGAGATTTGACTAATTAATTGCGATGCCCTTATAAGATTTCATCCATGTTTGACAGTCATTATTTGAGAATTTTTTTTTTCACATACTCATTTTCAACTACACGTTCACACAATAAATATTCTGTACGTAAATCTAAAAAAAATTCCTACTTTTTAACCACATATTAACCTAAAAATCACTATTCAAAATATTAATTTTTCTAAATAATGGTTGTCAAACATGGGTGAAATCTTTCTTTGTAGGGGGTCTTTGTGTCATTAACTAATTTTATTCTCTTTTAAGATTTGATTTAGAGAATTTAAGATTTAACTAATTTCAAAGCCAGCCCAAAAAGACACGAGTGACAGAAATAAAAATCCTAGGTTTTGGTTTCGATTCCTAAAATTGAAAATTATTAATGTCCGATGTTTATTTTCGACTCCAATTCTTCTACTTTAATTATCTTTCTAGTTGTTGATATG
Source organism: Fraxinus anomala (assembly GCA_903798345.1). Classification (NCBI taxonomy): domain Eukaryota; kingdom Viridiplantae; phylum Streptophyta; class Magnoliopsida; order Lamiales; family Oleaceae; genus Fraxinus; species Fraxinus anomala. Next base: position 11,196 of record CAIGRN010100946.1, read on the forward strand.
TTAATTGTCATTCAATTCATATGATTTTTTTAAATATATAATAACTTATACATAACGCCAGAAAATTTGTATATGGTGGACAAAAAGAAGAAAATCAACGGCAACATCTTTATAATATAAAATAAACATAAATAAAGATGGAATATACAAAAAAAAAATAAAAAAAATAATAAATAAATAAATAAAATTAATGGACCTAAATTAGTACTATTTTTGAGTTGTGAAGCTTGAGCATTGATTCTTTGATTATCAATGACAATTCAAGAATATCCCATATTTTACTTCAAAGAAGAAAATGAAATACCAATATTGCCCATGTTTGGTATTGATTAAAATTAGTAAAATTAAACTCAGTTTATCAAACAATTAATATTAATTACATATTTCACAGGTCTCACAATTTTTGAACTACACATTTCATCAACTTTTATCAAAATCTAATTTTAATTTCCACCAATTAAGATCATATGAGAGAGCCGCAACCTAGGGTAGATGACACCCACAAAAAATAATATTTATTTAGTAGGATAATTTTAGAATTTATAAAATTATATTATCTCGTTTGTATGTGTTTTTTCATTTGGTACTTCTTAATACTTGTGCTCAAGATTACATAGGGACTTGTTTCCCAAGGAAATGACCCCAACTTTGCAAATCTCAAGCTTTAATTATTGCTTTCAACTTCAAAATCAATTGAAGAATGCTACTCAGCACTACTAGTATTTAACATATGAAGTTAGACATTCAATTAAATACAAGAATTTATAATTCATTTATTATGACATATCACGTACTTACACTTAAATTGATGTTCTAGCGCCACTAATACTAAATGTTATTATTCAAATCAATATGAACGACTTTGATAACCGCAATTTTGTTGTAATAAATAACACCATGTTAAATGATTTACTTATTCAGTTTTTCCATGTTTCTTTCCTACAAACAATTTACAGCATTCCTGAAGAAATGTTAGACGTGTGTCGCTGGTTAACTGCAAGATTGGGGCTCGAGCGATTGTAATTCTGAAAAAGTCTACAAGGAAGCACGGGGTATACACGAAGACAGGAAAAATAAGGGTAACAATGAAAATCTGTATAATTGTCTCTATTTTGTATTGCTTAAGGTAAATGATGGCTCATTGATGTTTTACCCATTGTTCCTTCTCTTACAAGAAGAGATCAAAGCAACTTCTACTTTATTTTTACTCTCTCTCTCTCTCTCGCCTCTTTTTATTTTATTATTATTAATTTTTATTTTAACCTTGTCTTGGCTTTCAACCTTGAGGTGTAATTTGATTTCACCCTTCGAATGTAAGGCTGCTGATCAATGAAATTTTACGTCCGTAGTTGTATAAATGTGATAAGAAACAAGTGATTTTAGTAGATTCTTTTGTTTGATCAAATGATGTGGTTGCTATAAGTTGATTTACTTATTTATTTATAAGCATGAATGAATTTAGGATCAAACTACAAGTTGAGCTAATATGGTAACAAAAAAAAATAATAATAATAATTTTACACCAAAAAAATGAAGTGAACCGGAGACTGAACCGGGTTACAGCCCAGCCCAGCCCAGCCCACTCCCCCTACATCGGTCCCTATTTATAATGTAAAACTTCTATAAAGTAATAATGATAAAATTGTTACTTTAGAGGGTTATTAATTTATCAATAAATAATGTGAAATCATTTTCAGTCCTAAAAAATGTGATGAATGTTGAGCACCTTTTGAATTATTCTAGAAAAAATAACTCATTGATGAAGAGATAACCGAATGGATACTAAATACGCTTATTGAATATGATCATGATCAAATGATTATTGTGTTTTACCAAATGTTTTCCAAAAAGCAATCTTTCAAGTATCGTAATTTTTAATAATTATTTTCTGAAAAAAAAAAATTGAGATTGAGTACAATTTGAATTAAAAGAAAAAGCAACTTTATAGGTATAAAAAATGAATTGGAAAAGCGCTTTCAAGTATTAAGTTCCTTAATGTCTTATAAAACTTTACGCATATGATCAATTATTAGTTTATATTTTCATTGGGGTCTAAAGGATTTTAAATAAATTTATCATTTAATACATTTAGCAAGATTATTAATTTTATACACTGACTTGAGTCGAGATTGAAATTTTATTATTTGAGAATGTACACATCGAAATTAAATGCCTAAAAAATACATT
>CAIGRN010101002.1:0-17799 GCA_903798345.1 Fraxinus anomala
TTTCTTCGTTGAACAATGATTTCTTCCTACAAAACGCAATAAGACATAATTTAGGTCGTATTTTTGACGAAAGAACAATAATATCATATCATTTCCAACCTCGAATAAGTGTTAAAAATACACTTATCAATATGCATTTGTAATCAAATCATTGCTAATATGCATTTCGTATCAAATTATCACAAAAAATATTATGATAAATTGAAATTTCTAAATACTAACTTTATAAATTTTAAAATGGGTCCCAGAAAACAAACAACAACAAAAATAAGAGAAATATTTCCGTACTAAAGTTTAAAAAAAAATGTTAACCTTATAATTAATGAAAACATCCTAGAAAACTCTAAATTACTTGATGACCATTGGCATTAGCTACTGCATCAACTCGTCACGATCCGAACTAATCTAAAATTTGATAGTAAGAGTGAGTAATTCAAAAACACCAGTAAGATATATGGAATTCTTAATCAAATATAATATAAACATGACAACAAATTATACTTGAATATACATAGGAATTTCTTAAATTTTACATATTACAAGGGATTTACATCAATTGACCCGAAGGTCTATCCTGAAGATTTATTTTAAATTGACCGAAAGGTCTAACTCCATGGGGCTAAAAATCCCATTGACCATTAATTCAAAATGTTTTGGATGTCCCTCAACTTTCTAAAATGTTATCTAACCAATCATTTTGTTAATCGTCATCTGAAAATTGATAGAGTGGATAATGTAGCGAAGGGAAACACGTGTTGCAACCTTTTTCTAGAAGCCTGTAACAAATCGACAAAAGACTATACACGAGGATGAAAAAAAAACAAAGGAAAAATTAAAAAGGAGTCTATCTTTACCTAGCACCACCACTACCATTAATCCATACAATTATGCTACACAAGCAGGCTCAATGACAGGTTTATAATCAAGGGGACACGTGTTAACACATGATTGGGCAATTTTTGAGAAAAAAAGCATTCAAATAGGTGCTGCCAAGTCAGTCTGTCCATTTTTTTATCTATCATTGAGCCTATCCAAGTGTCATTATTGATCTTCATAGAGATATAGTTGGGTCACTTGTGAGAATATGTTTAATTCTACTCGAGAGAGATTGTTAAACAATTTAGGAATATATCACTTCATAATTGGACTGTGTTGTTAAATTGTAAGATTAGGGTTAAAGAGGATTAATATAAGAGGATTCGGAATCTTAATGTACTTTTCATCAATTAATTTTCTTAAAACTTGCATTAATCATACATTTTCATTGATTATAGTTAATTTAGGAATAGCTTTATAAATAGATTATACTTTAGTCATCGAAAAATCTCAATTTTTCATAATTTAAGTTAGGGCTAAGTTAATTCGAATTTAAACTAGTACAATCTTTGTGGGTACGATACTTGGACTCAAATCAATTTTACAACTTGTTAACGAACAGTGCACTTGCGGTGATTTCAAGCGAAAGAATATTTTAGTGAGACTTCATTACTCCACAAATTATTCAGAGCTAATCTAGCATCATTTATCCTCATTTTAGACAAGCGAACTTCTAGTTGAAGACATTGTCATCCTGTTCATTTAGTTGTTTCAGAATGTACATCAATTCTATGGTAGAGCTGATGATAATCTACATACACACGTCTCTCGATTTTTGGATATGTATCAGCACTTCAGATGTCAAGGGATTTTAGATGATGCTATCAAATTGAGACTATTTCCACATACTCTATGGGATAGAGCACTTGAATGGTTGGCTTTACAAACTATTGACAGTGTCACCATTTGGAGTGACTTAGCTCAAAAATTATGCACAAAATTCTTTCTACCAACGAAGATGGCAAATTTGAAGCATGATATGTCCATATTCCGCCAAGGAAAATTCGAATCCTTTGATGGGACTTGGAACAGATTCAAGAACATGCTTCGAAAGTGTCTTAACACGAAATGCATTAGTAAAAGACTCTAGCTCCAATATTGTTATGCAGGTCTACTTCCATCTCACAAAAGTATGGTGGACTCATCATCCTATGGCTCCTTATCCATGAAGACGATTGATGGAGCCTTGGAATTGTTTGAGAGTGTGGCTACTACCATAGCCATGTGGGCATATGTGCGGATTGTTCGCAAGTAGGTACCAAGAGTATTCCAAATGGATCAAAGAATTAATCATGGTAGCCACCACTACCATTAATCCATACAATTATGCTACACAAGCAGACTCAATGACAGGTTTACAATTAAGGGGACACAATTCGACACATGATTGGACAATTTTTGAGAAAAAAAGCATTCAAAAAGGTGCTGCTAAATCAGTCTGTCCATTTTTTATATGTCAATGAGCCTGTCCAAGTGTCATTATTCTAATCCATAACTACTAGATGAAATAGAAGCATTTAAATCACCAGCTACCCCATTTCTACTGATACCCACAAACACTGACCTAAAATGGAAATAATTGCACTCTAGTTTGATTTCTATTTTTTATTAACCTTCATATAAGGTTTGATTTCTATTTTTAACATTGGAGATGCTTCAACTATCCTAATCAACTACCCAAATCTAAAATGGCTACCTAAAAGATTAATTTCCTTAACCACTAATTTAATTATTATTTTTAGTTGGTGTTAACTTTTGTTGTGCCTTACCCAAAAGATTTCAACAATCCTGTTTCAGAAAAACTTGTTTGAAGATCGATCTCCACTCCTTTCAAGTCTTCTCTCTAATAGCTTATGAGTTCCTCTTCCTCCAGATGTACAGTTAGAAGATAAAATTTTAAACCAATGAAAAAAGTGAAGGAATAAGAATGATGTATGTAAGTGCATATATTATAACTTTCAATTCAATTGTCGAATTTTTGTCTATGAATACAATTTGGAATCGTTTTTCAATTCTGCATATTTTCTTTGGGGTCAAATTTCATCATTTCGGGGTCCATTTTAGCATTTTTTTTTCTATTTTTATTAAATTTAAGGGTAATATCACCTTTTTGTAGTTTTTTTAGTTTTATTTGGATTTGTTTTGTAGTTTATTTAGATTTGTGTATAGAATTAGAATTTCCTTTTAATTAGGATTTATTTTAAGTCTTTAAATATGTGTTTAGGGGTTTGTAAATTATACATTCGTTTTTACTGATTAATAAGATATTTTATTTTTTCATTAATTGGTGGATTCCAAATAGTTATCATGTTCGTTCAAATGAAATTTGAGTGAACACCCATTCGTGTGTTAATAAAAAAAACTTTTATTATTGTTCATGTGTCCATTTTGCTTCAATAATTCTCTTCTATTTTTGATATTACTAGGGATCTTTTTGGTTTGTGATGATATTGGTAAAGATAAATCCTATTACAATTCAGTGATTAGCATTGAGGGAAAATATAATTTATGCTATAAACGTGTTGTAAAGTTTGCACTAGAATTTGGTATTGATTTGGGCTCATTTGGCATGGCTTTTAAAAGTGAAAATGAGTTTTTGAGACCAAAAAATAGTTTTTGAACCTGTTTGACTAATTTTATGAAAATGCTTTTGCTAATTAGAAGAGTTTTTATAGGAAGATGGTCCGATATTAGGAGTGGGCACGGTTTGGTTCTGGTTCTAAAGGGAATCGAACCAAATACCAATGAGAATCTTAAAAATGATACCATTGGTTTCATATCAAATCATAGAACCAAACCGGAACCAAACCAACTGGTTTCGATTCGGTCCAGTCTGATTCTTTATAATGAAAAAATCATAAAAATAAAGTATAAAACTACTTGTGAGATTGAAAATAGATAAAAATAGAGTATGAAATCAGTTATCATTCTTGTAATCTAACAATACAAAAAATCAGTTAAATAAGACAACAAACAAAAATTCACTCCAAAACACAAGATCAACTCTTAAAGGAGAAAAAAAAAAGAATAAACTATAGAACACATCATAAATGGTAAAATTTCGATTGAAAATTAATTCTTACAAAAATCCATATAACAAAAACCTGATTTTTTCTAATAATCATCAAAGATCTTGATTCTTGATGATCGATCACTCTGAAAACAATGAGAAATTTAAATTCTTTTGCAATATTTAAGTTACAAAAATTTCTATTGGATTGCATTAAAACTATGAATTTGTAAACTATAAATTGTTTAGATCTTGATTTTGATTACCTATTAAAGGAAAAAAGAAGGGTATGGAAAATAAAATTTTAACGTATCTAATTTTGGGGGTCTAGTATTCAAATATCTAGTGCATCTTGGTACAAGTAAGAAAAAAAAAAAAACGAAATTCAAGATGTACCGATAACTGGACCGAAATCGATCGGTTCTCGACACACGATCCCAAAATTAACCCATTTAGTAGAGGAGCCTAAACGACCCGTTCTATCTGGTTCTGGTTCGGTTCCACCGGTTCCCAAAAAAAGTCCACCCCTACCCAATATAGCATCCTCTAAATATGCTTTCGGAATAGGACGTTCTTTTAATAAGTAGTTTTCAAACAAAAATTAAGGTAACTTCCTCAAAAAACTCTTTTTTACAAGAAGCAAAAGTAAAAGTAAAAATCATGCCAAACGGGTCTTTAAATTATCAGAACACTAGCTTGCCCTTATTTTCTATAGCTCATGTTATGGATAGTCCTTATTGAATGAGTAGCCAATCCAGTTTGGTGTTTTTCAAGATTCGAGGTTTGAAAGAATATTAGTTTATGTGTATTTAGGTGGATTATTACTTTTGTTGCTTAATCGGTGGTTTATTATTCACCTCTCTCTTTAGAAATCTGGTTTTGTACCAAGTACATAAGCCAATTATCAAGAAGAAATTAATATTCACTGTATAAAATTTTATATCTTGCTTGTGTTTCTAACAAGTCTCAACAAAACGGGGACTAACATGATCTTCTCTGTATATGAAACCATTTTTATTTCTAATTTTTTATTTTTGGCAATTGAATAAACGGGAAGAAATCATCATTTACATTAGTATATTTTAATTAGAAGTGATAAGTGTGGTTTGTGCACTTATTCGAGCCAAATTACTAAGCTTTTATGTCATCAAAATTGTTAAATTTTACTTAACATTGAATTAATTTTCTCTTGTTTAGGTTTTGAACGTTCATAAGCAATTGGAAAAGAAAAGAGGGATGATGGAGGTTTGGGGACGTTAATTGGATTAAACTTTATTTCGTTTCAGAATTCAATCCAACAAGGAAACTTCTTTTTGGCCAATCTTGCACAATTTTTGGACACTTTCTAGGGTAGTATAAATACCAACTATCAATACATAATTAGGTTTGAAGAATTGATTTCAGAAAAAGGCGAAGAACACATCAAGAACAAATCCAAGAATTTCAAGATTGAATTCAAGAGTTTTCGGGTGATGAATAGCTTTTATATATTTTGTTTTCTCCTACACAACATGTTAGGTTAAATAAATCTAGTGCTAGGGTTACGATATATCTTGTATCATGAACCTTTAATCTTATTTTTTCTATTTAACATTCAAACGTATTTTCAATTATTGAATAATTTTCATGGAATTACCTTCTTTACAATTACTGAATAATTGTACGAATTGTGGCTTGATTTACCCTCGAAAGATGAAAAATATGTTAGACATAGTCTTAATCATTGTAGAGTTCGATAGGGGTAAACATATACCGCTATACTCTATGATCTTTTAAGTATTCATAAATCATTAATGCATTCTTCCTTGTTCGCATTCGGCATAGAGATATAGTTGGGTCACATGTGAGAAAATGTTTAATTCTACTGGAGAGAGATTGTTAAACAATTTAGGAATATTGATCTTCATAATTGGATCGTATCGTTAAATTGTAAGATTAGGGTTAAAGGGGATTGATATAAGAGGATTCGGAATCTAATGCACTTTTCATCAATTAATTTTCATAAAACTTGCATTAATCACACCTTTTCATCAATTAATTTAGGAATAGCCTTCATAAGTAGATTATACTTTAGTCATCGAAAAATCTCAGTTTTCATAATTTCAGTTAGGGCTAAGTTAATTAGAATCTAAACTAGTACAATCTTTGTGGGTACGATACTTGGACTCAAAATTCATTTTACTACTTGTTAACGAACAGTGCACTTGCTGTGATTTCAAGCGAAAGAATATTTTAGTGAGACTTCATTACTCCACAAATTATTCAGAGCTAATCTAGCATCATTTATCCTCCTTTTAGACAAGCGAACTTCCAATTGAAGACATTGTCTTCCCGTTCATCCAGTTGTTTTAGAATGTACATAAATTCTATGGTAGAGCTGATGATAATCCACATACACACGTGTCTCGATTTTTGGATATGTATCAGCACTTCAGATATCAAGGGATTTTAGATGATGCTATCAGATTGACACTATTTCCACATACTTTACGGGATAGAGCACTTGAATGGTTGGATTTACAAACTATTGACAGCGTCACTATTTGGAATGACTTTGCTCAAAATTTATGCACAAAATTCTTTCTACCAACGAAGATGGAAAATTTGAAGCATGATATATCCATATTCTGCCAAGGAGAATTCGAATCCTTTGATGAGACTTGGAATAGATTCAAGAACATGCTTCGAAAGTGTCTTAACACAACATTAGTAAAAGACTCTAGCTCCAATATTTTTATGTAGGTCTACTTCCACCTCACAAAATTATGGTGGACTCATCATCAAATGGCTCCTTATCCATGAAGACAATTGATGGAGCCTTGGAATTGTTTGAGAGTGTGGCTACTACCACAACCATGTGGGCCTCTGAGCGGATTGTTCGCAAGTAGGTACCAAGAGTATTAGAGGTGGATACTTATACAACATTGTCTGTAAAATTGACTCTTTGATTGAAAAGGTACTCTGCATGTCATAGTCAGCCAATGCAGTACAGGACAAGCGGGCAGTTGTGAAAAATATGTAGCAGATCACGTCACAGCAGACTGTACAATTCTTTCACAAGATATTGAACATGTTGAATATGCACAAGGAGACTAGCAAACAAAATAACCCACATTTTGACACATACAACCTTGGTTAGAGGAAGCACCCGAAATTTCCTTAGAGTAATCAAAATTCTAGTAGACCACATGGTTCTAAGTTTCAGCAGACATATAAGAGAACTTCCTTGGAAGAGATGTTTGGTAAATTCATGGAAAAAAAATCAGTACATGGAGGCAAATAATCAATTCATGAGAAAAATAGATACAACTCTTCAGATTCAAAGTGCTGCAATTAAAAACTAGGAAACTCAAATGGAACATATGGCACAAACTATATCAAGCAGAGCACCAAGTACATTGCCAAGCAATATAGAGAGGTTAACACCAAGGAACATGTCAAAGCAATTACTACCAGGGGTAGGGTCTAGTTACCTGAGATTCATGTTAAGAGACCAGTTGTAAATAAAGAAAAAAAGTGCCTTTTACTGATGAGGAGCATGTGGAACAGAGTGAACAAACAATAGATACATTTGCCAAAGAAAGTTTAGATAAACCAACGGCAAAGGCAACTGCTCTCATCAAATCATACAAGTCTCCGATTCTATTTCCTCAGAAACTGCAAAAGCACAAGTTAACGACAAGCATCACAAAATTCCTTGTAGAAGTTTCACATCAACATCCCTTTTGTTGATGTACATGTTAAGATGTCAGCCATGCTAAATTCTTGAAGGACATCTTATCTAACAAAAGCAGGTTCCCGAACATGAGATAGTAATGTTGACGAACATGATATGTGCAAGTATTAACTTAATGCCACTCTATGTTCTCAGGAAACTAGGTTTGGGGGAGGTTAAAGCAACTACAATGACTTTACAACTAGTAGATCTGTCTATCACTCCCAAGAAGAATAATTGAAGATATCCTAGTTAAAGTGGACAAATTCATCTTTTCGGCTAATTTTCTTATTCTGGACATGGAGGAGGATAGGGACATTCCACGTATTTTGGGTCGACCATTTTTAGCAACCGGTAGAGCTCTTATTGATGTGCAAAAGGTCAATTGATTCAGAGTTTTGGTGAAGAGCGGGTGGCATTTAATGTATTCAAGGCCATGAAATACCCAATCAAGTCAGACGATTGCTTTCAAATTGATATGATTGACACAACAATTCATAACACATTTCAATTGAATAATCCATCTAACCCATATGAGGAGTGCATTATGCATTCTCAATCCACTCACTCTTAACTCTGGTGAGTTTGAGATATGTGCAAGATATTTTGAAGCAAATCCTCCATATAAACGTAGACCACACTTTGAGGAGTTGGGCACAGGTCCTACAAAGCCTTTGCCATTGATTTAACACCTTCCTAAGTTAGAACTCAAGCAGTTGCCATCTAATCTTCGTTAAAAGGGGGCAGGTTAAAGGGGATTCAGGTTCGTTAACTTGCATTAATCACACATTTTCATCGATTCTAGTTAATTTAGGTATTGCCATCATAAGTAGATTACAATTTAGTCATGGAAAAATCTCAAGTTTTCATAACTTTGGTTAAGGCTGAGTTAATTTGGATTTAAACTAGTACTATCTATGTGGGTATGATACTTGGAATCAATGTTCATTTACTTGTTAACGAACCGTGCAGTTGCGATATTTTCAAAAGAAAGAATATTTTCACGACAAGAAGTGTCTTTATGATCTATAAATTAAATAAATGCACCTATTAATCAGATTCCTTTGATGTTTGAAAATACTTCTCTTTTGTTCATCAAATACAATAGCCAATATTTTAATTTTCTTGGTTAGTGCAAGTCCCATTGAATGGAAATTGGTTCTTATCGGTAAGCATTTCCAATTAGTAAATCATGAGCTTATTTGATTGTTTTAATATTAACAAGTTTTTGGGGATTATATTAGCATGATTTGATGGTAATAGTTGATTATTCGTCTCTATTATCTTGAATTTTTTGGATATGTTGAGCCCTTTTAACAACTTTTTCTTGAGAAATTTTGGAATATTTCACGATTTTAGTACTTGGTTGGCAGTAACTACGATTGTTAAACAAAAGAGAAGTATCTCCGGGCATCATTTACCCAATCGATATATTTATTTAATTTATAATATTGTTGGTTTTTCAATTTTCCTCTCATGATGGCTCTCTACTTCTTGTCTTTATCAGGTTTAATAATTGAATCAGGTTTTATTCCATGTTGTATTAAAAATGCATATTTTACTTCTAAGTAAACCATGTTTTAAATTGGCATGAACTGATGAATTCTTTTCTCCAACTTCACTTGACATTTGGTCTCTATTACACTATAGATTGAAGCTGCCTCTAATTATTCCTTTGTATCATTAAAGTAACAAGGTTTGTACAATTACATAGCTGAACATTATATATCTGAATATCGAAGCAGAGGATGCTTGTGGGGCTATAGAAACTGTGGGACAAATACCTTGAAGATTCATTTGGTTCATCATTGTAAGAAATATCTTAGAAGAGTGGAAGATAAAAGGCAAAAAAAAAAAGCCCATTTGAGAATGGTGGGAACAATCTTCTAACTATTGGCTTTATAAAGAAGATGTAGACTTGCATGTGTTAAGATGATAATAACTAATGATCTACCTTTTAGTCTTGTCGAAAGTTAGGGGTGTAGACAATTTTGTAGTATAGTAATGTATGTCCTGATTTTCATCCTCCATCTCGTAGTATGCTTCATTATTTGTTTTTTAAGAGTTTGACTTTTGGATGAGTAGCATTTTTTATTTACTTATATACTAAATTTGGATTACTATATATTTTTAATTGTTAGATCACTGTAATGTTATTATTATTTTTTTATGCTTGATAGTAATATTGATTGTGTTTTATTTTATTAATATGATGTAATACCCCGAACTTCACTTTACACACTTGGCCAATATGATTCATGCATTACTTGTTATTCACATTGTCATTGCATTTGCATCAATAGTCCTAAATTGTTCTCTTATTATGGTGCATTTGATCATTGAGGTTATAAGATTTCTATATGGTGTTAGTTTTCGATCCCCTGACCTAGGTGGTGAATCTTACATTGAGCTATGGTTGGAATTTAGGTTAATCTAGATGTTAGATATTGATGTGTTAAACAATTGTAATCTTAAAAGTGTCAGAATCATTATCGGTTAAGTTACATTCTTTTAATTCGGTTAATCATGGTTATCGTAAATCCTAACTAAGTCTTTAACATATTTGGGACATGAGGCATGAAGTGACATGATCACAATAATTGATAAGGTTCATGTGATGTTTTAAATATTGAGGTGCAAATTAATGAAGTTGGTCAAGAATCGGGTGCCAATCGATTAAGCAATCGAATAAACGGTTAAGGAATTAACTCTATAAATTATTTTAAGATCCTTAAATTTGATTGTAGACACACTAAGATAAGCCAAAGACACTTGATTTTGTACTGCAAGGATCGGTGTAAAATCAGACTTTTCCTACAAAACCACCTCATGCTTGGAAACACCTCGTGCTTGGGCTACATGTCTTTTTAATAGCAACTTCACTCATAAGCATTACTCACGACTTGCCCCTTGAAGACCTCTTCTTTACCTCCTAAATAAGAGATTAACTCCTTCAACTCATCCCCAATTGATTCCAAGTGAAAAGGAAAGCAAAAGAGCCAAAGAGAGGTGGAAAAACAAAAATCTGGAATTGGAAATTCTAGGGCAGTTGAGTTAGTTCACTATTTTAAGGTTTTTCTTTACTATTTTGAGGGTTTTATAAACTCTTGAACCTCTGGACTTACTTTTGGTGATTTTATGTTGCCAAAAAGAAGGGTAATTGATTACAAGAACTTGAATGAACTCAACATGGATGAAGATTTGATGGTTGTTGGATTTTGAGGAATTAACATTTTTTTTTTGAATAATAATTTGAAGGAAATTTATATTTATCACCTTGAATGTTCTTATATCATATTTATAAATATGGAAACAAGTTTTGATAGGTTAGAACTTGATTTATGGCATGATAATGCAATAGAAATCCCAAAGTAAGTTGCCTGATTCAATGTCCTATAAAAAAGACTTAACTTGAGGCTTAAAAAGCTATACTTGTGATGAATTCATTACTTGGTTACCTTCATTTATATATTATATAAGTGTGGTAAAAATTTGGGAATGAATGAATGTGATTAAGGGTGTGAAAAGATGGATGCAACAAAACATGGCAGCAACTAAAACTCAAAAATGGATTATGTCCAATTTGGTAGTTTGCATAGTTTCAACCTTTACATGTGCTCTAATCATCTCTAAGGCTTGGAAAATTAATTTTAATAAGTGTTAAGTCGTTAGAGACAATTAGACGATGTTGACATTCATAGTTAGACTAGGAAAATAATGGAATTTATGGGATTGTTTTGGAGTACAGTTGGTAACTTGAAGTAACAACAATATTAAACTATTTTGGCATTAATGTTCATAGTAAGGGGTTGTGTGTGTGTCCTGGTTATAGAATTGAGGATTGTCTTTAATATTAGATGATAATATAGGTTGTCTTCCGACGTTAGGTGAAAAAGGGACTTAACCTACATCCCGTAGAAAGATCACACACAAAGGAAAAAAGGTAAATAAAAATCAATTTACAACTATGATGCAAGAACATAGTATTCGTGAAATATTCTCTATAGAGTATTATTGTAACATTTATTTGACCTTGATAAGGAGATCATGGTATATCATATGATGATTACGATGATTAAGCATGTGGCTCTGGCTCCGAAATATATTGATTGAGCATGCCATTTACAAGCATTTGCACATGCATGCACGACATATGTCCATCGTTAAAAATCTACCATGCACCACTTGATTGGAAAATGAATTTACATTATAAAATGTTTTATCGACCACTACTAGAGTACCGAGGCACGTGAGATATGCTTATGCAATATGTTTTGGCATTGCGAGTGAGATTTCCCAGGTGATCGCAATGGTAGATAGGAGATGTGCCTTTGGTGATCTCGGGATGGTGAAGCACTCAACTGTGTCTTTGTGATATTATGATTATTGACACCATGAGTGGGATACTTCTTGGGTGATCATAGGGGCAGTTAGGGAATGTACTTCTAGTGGTCACAAGAGGATGGTCCACTCGACTGTGTCGATATCATATTAACCATTTGATTATTGATATTTATACTGGACAAAGCTCTATCCGGTGCATAGTAGGTGGGTCATGTGCCCAATGAAAGGAAAAGATTTTAAAATAAATTATTTCAAATTGACTTTGATTAATATTTGAATATGATGCATTTTAGCATGATGTTTTAAAGAAATGACATGACAGCACATACTCATAGCATGCATGATTTTTACTTATTGGGCATTAGTTTATGTAGTTCTTGCATATACCATTATGACCCATACCCATGTCATGCATGATTTGTGCTTACTGAGAATTAGCGTATTTAGTTCTTGCATTGTAGGTGAGCATGGAACTTCATATAGGACATGGCCAATTGTGAAGCTCTTATGAGATTCCAAAGTTCTATGTACATGAATGATGACCTATAAGGTTATGTTGTGTGGGCTATTGTTTTGGCCTTACAATCTATTGTATTATATTTTTAGGGGTCTTGTATTATATATATACTTTTTGTAACCTCAATGTAAATATGCTGAAATTTGGTTATTTAGTATTTTGTTTTAATATGCTATATGAATATCATAGGTGATTAGGTGACGATATACACAGGGACCTTATTATGAAGGTGGGTGTAACCATCTATATAAATGGGGTGTGACATGATTTTTTTAATTTACAGGAAAATAATCATTTGTGATGTAAAGTTTTAATTTTAATTTTTGCAAATTTCAAATTAGAAACCTATGAAACCCTCTGAATGTTGCATATAGATGTCGACATCAAGTTCTCCATGCAAGAATGTTGTTTTCACATTCAGCTGCTCAAGCTCCAAATCATGCTTAGCCACAATACTACCAAGCAAAGCTCTAATTGAGCTATGCTTTACAACTAGAGAAAACACTTCTTTGAAGTCTACACCTGGAATCTGACTATAACCCTTAGTGTTGCGAATCAATTATCAGAAAAATTCTAAACCAATTAGAATAGCAAAGGATATATGAAAAACACAGAGGATGGAAGTAAACATGTATAACTTTCAATTCGAGTATCGAATTTTCATCCATGAGTACAATACGAATCGTATTCAATTCTGCATAATTTTTTTGGATGACTCTATTAAACTTTTAGGGGCAAATTGTGCTGTTTAGGCGTTCATTTTAGCATTTTTTTTTTCTATTTTAGTTAGTTTAAGGGTTATTTTGTTATTTTGCAATATTTTAGTTTTATTCAGATTAGTGTTATAGTTTCCAAGTTTATTTGGATTTGTCTCTAGAATCATAGTTTTGTTTGATTAGGATTTATTTAAGGTTTGCCTATATAAAGCAAATTCATTGTAGACCAAGACATTATTTGAGAGAATAATATATAAGTGAGATTATTCACTTTCATATCTTATTCTTAATTGAATTATCCCCAACTTATCAAAGACTTCCATTCTTTGTAGCGTTCAACTCTTCCAACATTGGTTCTTATCTCAAGAAAACTTTGAGTCAAGGTTATAAATCTGATTTTAGTTTTCTTTGGTGTTCTATGAAATCTTGTGTGGAAAAATGGTACATCCTGCAACGAGGTTCACATCAGTTAGCCATTAATCTTACCTTGTACATGGCATCTTCATTTCGTGATATACCTTCCTTTCTTTTGAACACCCACTTACTACAAAGTTTCTTCTCGTTGGATAATTTCATTAGTGCATTTCTAATGAAGTAATTCCATCTCCTCCTGCACAGCAATCATCCATTTACGAAACTTATTGCTTCTATGTATGTAGCAGGCTTATCGTTGGAATCAATATTTTTAGCCAAATTCAATACATATGCTACCCAGTCAGCTTTTCCATACTTCTGTAGAGGTCTAATCACTTTTCTAGGTATATTATTAGCAATAGAATACTATGGTACTGCTAGTGGTGGTGGCAAAGCTGTACTCTCCTTCACTTCTGAACTAGACTGAGCTGAAGAATCTAGTTTAGATCCCAAACAAATCTCTTACTCCACTTAAATGCTTTGTTCCTTCTAAGTTATAACACCAGATGCCTTTTCGAGGTAAATTTGAACCATAGCATGTTCATCAAACACCACATAAACTAATTACCACCTTATTAATTTCTGGTCACCAAAGTTTATATCCTTTAACTCCGAATTTATAACCAATGAAGATGAACTTTCTAGAAATTGGTTCCAACTTCCCATTATCAAATTAAGCATGGCAACTAAATATTTATCTGAGTAATTAGGAGGTTACCAGACCATACATCTTCAGAGTCTTTCTCAATAGCAATTGAGGGTAAATAGTTGATAATGAAACAAGTTGTAAAAGAAGCTTAGCCCAAAATGTCTCAGGCAACCCAGAATTTAAAATCATACATTGGACCTTTTCCATGAAAGCCATATTCATCATTTCTGTTACACCATTTTGTTGCGGAGTATGGTGCATTGTCAAGTGTCTCAGAATCCCTTTTGCCTTATAGAAATTATTGAATTCATTTGATCAAAACTCCAAGTCGTTATTTGTGTGGAGCGTTTCACCTGCTTTCTAGTCTCCTTCTCAATCATTGTCTTCCATTCTTTAAAAGTAGAAAACACATCACTCTTCTACTTCAAAAAGAAAATTCGAACTTTTTCTGGAGAAGTCATCAATTATTGTCAACAAATAATATGCATCTCTATAAAGTACCCTCGTCTGTCCCAAGAGATTCGAATGAATATAATCAAATGTTCCCTTCGTATTGTGACTCTCTTTCATAAATCAGACCCTCTTCTATTTTCCAAAAATATAATGCTCACAAAACTCATCTTGCTAGTACTCTGCCCATCAAGAAGTCCTCTTTTATTCAATTCAGTCATCTCATTCTCACTTATATGCCCTAGACGCATATACCACAATTTAGTATCTTCTTCATCGGATAAGGAAGAAGTGGTGATGCTGCATCCCTTGTAACTATAGATCCCTACAAATATAATCGAGTTGAGCTTCTTTGTCCTTTCATCACAACAAGAGCACTCTGCCAACCTTCAAAACTCTACCTTCACCAATGTACACGTACCCCTTAGCATCAAGGGTACTCAAGGATATGAGATTCCTCTTCAAGTTTGGAACATGCCTCACATCTGTAAGTCTCTTGATAGCCACATCAAACATTTTGATCCTAACTGATCCAATTTCAGGTATTTTACAAGACGTGTTGTTTTCCATAATCATAGCACCTCTCAAAACCACCTCATATGTTGTAAACCAAACCCTGTTGGGATGCATATGGAATGTAAAAGCTGAATCAAGAATCCAATCCACATAAGGATTGGAATCACTTAAAAAAATACCAATGGACCTCCTTCACCATGGCTATTTCCTACAACACTAGCTTCTCCTTCATCCTAAGGTTGTTTTCCTTTTTCTTTAGTAGTAGCCATCCTCAAGTTTTTTTTTTTAATTTGAAGCAGTCAGCTCTAATATGTCCCTTATTTTTGCAAAAGTGACACATCTTCTCTCTATGTCTTAACACCTGTCCCACATATTACCACCAAATTCCTATATTGATTCTCCTCGTGAATTACAAACCCTCTGTCTCTCTCTCAGAACCAACCATAAGATACTTCATCTTTTCCTTTGATAGAAAGCATCATATACCTTGTCAACCGTAAGAGTGTCACCACTATAAAGAATAGTATCTTTAAAAGTCATATATGAAGACTGAACACAACAATATCAATGTAAGATCTTCCTCATCATATGAAACATCCATAGTCTCAAGATCAGCTACAATTTCTTCAAAAACTGTCAATTGATCCTTAATAGATGTAGCTTCGGACATACGGTGAGAATACAAAGCGTAACTTACCGATCAAACTCTTTATCATCCAAAGCTGCTCCAGTTTCAACCATAACGCAACTTCGTTTTTCTCCTTAAGAGCATCCTAAAAGTTATTTGATAGATGTAGATGAATATGTGACACGGTTTTTCGATTCTTACACTGTTTTTCTTCTTGCGTCCAAGTTGAAATTTTATTAAACCCCAGAAGGCATCATCCAAATTCATTTACACGAGCACGACTTGCATCATGTCATAGCAAAAAATCTCATATTGCGATCCAATAGCAAAATAAAATATTTTCATCATTGGCATGCAAAAAATTAACCTTGCTCTAATATCAATTTATTATGAATGAAGCAAGCTAATTGCAAGATGAAATAAATTATCACAAACAATGACACCAAGATTTTACGTAGAAACCTAAGATGGGAAAAAATCATGGGTGGGAGAGGAGAATTCATTAAGATCAAGATCAAGATCAATGATTGTTGTTACAAGATTTGATGCACTCTCAACCAAATCTAATGTGTTTCTAATGTTATGAAAATGATACAAGTCACGGAATATATATAGGACCTCAATTCTAGTGATTTAGATGAAATAGGAATCAAGAAATTCATTCGAATCGTGAAACTGATCTGTGGGCGAAAACACCGCCACACGAGTGGGAAGGCTAGCACCGAGCGAGTGGTGCTAGTGCTTGAGCGATAATGCTTGCAGGAAGCGAGCGATTGAGGCAGCGCTTAGGTACTGCAAGCCAACGCTTCGTCTTGGATCAAAACTTCTTCCATATCACTCATCTCGGCGCCTAGGTGCCCCTTTCTGTCCAAAGCCTATCAAATTCATATTTTGACTTTTTCAAGAACTCTTCAAACAAAACTCCGTTTCCTTTTCAACCAAAACATTAATTCCTAATAAAATTTGAGTCACAATTCAACAAAACCATTACTTACATTGTGGTGCACGGTGCATAACATATCACTATTTTAAAGCAAGTAAAATATTACTCTTCCATGACGCTCAATGTATAAAAAAATATTATGACAATATATTTTATAACTTGGAACTCATAATTTGACTATTTCACGCCAACATATTATTGTATAATTAATGCATAAAATTCTTGAGTTTCACCTATATACATATTCAACTACTTTGGTTTGGTTTCTTTAAAAAATATCAAATATTTATACCCTTCTTTGGAGGAGATTAAAATTAGATTTTTAACAAATTTTGATAAAAGTTCAGGTTACTATATCCCACCCTATTTGAAAAAACCAAATAGATTTTTACTGATGTCACAATTTCTCTACTTTCAAAAAGCATATGTACACAGGGGTAGACCTAGCACTCCGCGAGGGGGCATGGACTCCCGTATTGGATCCGCCAGAGCCTTCAATTTCGTCAGGTCGTTGACTCTTGCAAAGAGAACAGAGAAGACTGATACTGTTTTAGAAATGGGTGGGCCTTTTTTAAAAAAATGAGGCCCAATTAAATGAAATAATATTCATCATCATCACATTAACTTGGCTTAGGCTCCAAAGTCCAAACTAGGCACCCGACGAGGGGGCACGCCCACTTGTGCTGGATTAGCCAAAGTCTTCAATTCCGTCGAGCGCAGCCGGGTCGTTGACTGTTGTAGAGAGAATAGAGAAGACGGGGAGGAAGAAGATGGATACTGTTTCAAAATCAGGTGGGCCTTTTTTTTTTATTTTTTTTAAAGTTTTGGCCCATTTGTTTTGGGATAAGGAGTTAGGTCTTTTTTTAAAAATGAGGCCCAATTAAATGAATTGTCATTATCCTTAATCAAAATTTCGTAAAGTTAACAAGTCAATGAAGGAATCAATACTAAAGCCCTTATTGTAATATAATCCTTATTAACCAAGTCATTTCACCAATATGCATCTATACAATAGAATATT